>PITA01021138.1:0-33420 GCA_004023965.1 Spilogale gracilis | reverse complement strand
TTGTTGTTTCCTGTCTTGTTAATTTTGGCCATTCTGACTGGTGTAAGGTGGTATCTCAGTGTGGTTTTGATTTGAATTTCCCTGATAGCTAGTGACGCTGAACATTTTTTCATGTGTCTGTTAGCCGTTTGTATATCTTCTATGGAGAAGTGCCTCTTCATGTCTCTTGCCCATTTTTTGATGTGTTCATCTTCTTTTTTGGATGTTGAGTTTGAGTAGTTCTTTATAGATCTTGGATACCAGCCCTTTGTCTGTAGTGTCATTTGCAAATATCTTCTCCAAGGGAGCGATTCTTAGCAGCCCATCTGTGTAAATGGCCACCAGCAGGCCTAAGTTTTGAGATACCATGGATTGGTTTTCATAGCCTGTCCATTACTACCTTATCTTTGTCAGAACCTTGAGCACCTACAGGGAACTGCATAGAATTAAGGCTTGGGATTCTAAGATAATCTATACTGATGGAAAACACAAAGACCAGAAACCTACAGAACTGTTCTTAAAACACTGGGTGTTAAACAGCATTCGGCGTCCAGAATTGAACTGCACGGGGTCCATCTCAGCTCTGAATTTCTGATCTCTGGGTAACACCACCTGCATTTTTGCTCTCCTAGCCCTCCCTTTTTAATACAGAGATACAAAAAAAAAAAAAAAAAAAAAATCTCTGTATTAAATTGCTCTTCCTTTGAAATAGCTAAAGTCATTTCTGGTTTTCCTGACCAGACCCTTACTGATGAGCCCTCAAATTTTTTTTTTCTCTTGTACATTTTTCTTTTGGATATTCGTGTTGAGCCCAAGTTTTTGTGTTTGGCTCCTTGTCCTTTGTCCTCGGAGCTCTTTGACAAGATCTTCCTGTTGTTAATTTTGTTGTTGCTGATGTTTCTTCCTACCACCCTCTCAACACTGGCAAAATTGGATGCTTGCCTCAACCTCTTTCAGACTCCGGTTGTATTCAACTGCAAAACAGCCTTAAAACACAGAGCAGAACCAGGCTCTCCCTCTGGGAACCCCTCCAGGTTCCAGCAAACCTTTTGTTCCACTGGGTCATTAACAAAAAAAGGTCTGCACAGCAGGACTGTGCCCCCGTTGATGGGAGCTATGCATAACTAATGAAGAGGAAAATTGGGAGCAACCCCACCTGATCAGTCTCAACGTGTTTCTAATAACTTCTACATCTTCTGATCTTGGTTTTTCCTAAACATCTTCTTTCCTTCCTAAATGAATACTCCAAATCCTCTTCAGCCCACTAGCATTTTCCAGTCTAGATTTTCTCTCCCTTTCTTCCCCATCTGATGGTACTTTGTTTTATAGAGGATTACCTCGGCTTCTTGGTCACACTGTACACAATTTATTTTCTTTTATATTTTTAAAGATTTTATTTATTTATTTATTTATTTAAGATTTTATTATTTATTTATTTGACAGAGAGATCACAAATAGGCAGAGAGGCAGGCACAGAAAGAAGGGGAAGCAGGCTCCCTGCTAAGCAGACAGCCTGATGTAGGGCTCGATCCCAGGACCCTGAGATCATGACCTGAGCCGAAGGCAGAGGCTTAACCCTCTGAGCCACCCAGGAGCCCCTTATTTATTTATTTAAAAGAGAGGGAACACGAGCCAGGGGAGGGGCAGAGGGAGAAGGAGAAGCAGGCTCCCGGCTGTGCAGGGAGCCCGATGTGGAACCCAATCCCAGGACCCTGAGATCATGACCTGAGCCGAAGTCAGAAGCTTAACTGAATGAGCCCCCCAGGCGCCCTTGTACATGTTTTAAATACCAGTTGCCTTGGTCTCTAGTTGTGGACATTAAGATGTCACTGACCAGTAACCCAAGATTTAAGTAGACTTTATCACGTAGTACTAAAAATACCCACAAGGGATAGGTCCTAGATTTGCTTCAAATATTAGGTGGTTATGCTTCTATAATGCTTGGAAGACTTTATTACCCGTCCAGAGTCACAGAGACTGTCGCGGCAGAGCCGGGATTTGAACCCAGATCTTTCTGATGCCACAGCTGCTGGCATCATTCAGAGGCAGAGCCTCTCATAGTGACAGAGGGAGCCCGGTGAGTCTCCCAGAGGAGGTGTGAATGCCAAAGAACTGTAGAAAAGCCAAGACCAACATAAACAAAACACTCAATCTTAAATTCCAGCAAAAATTCTGTCTCTGCTCTGTCAGCATGAGGCACCTCTTGGATGAAGAACTCATTCAAGTGTTTCTTAGCAACTAGAAGCACTATCATGAAAACCTCCAGTTCGGAAGTGTCTGCCAGGAGTTCATTTCCCCTGAGTCACACATATATGTGGAATAGTGTCCCACGAACAAGGAAGAAGGTGTGGCAGGATACAGAGACAGGAAGTAGGGAGATAATTAGTTTCACTTTTCCACACCTGCGTTTCACTTATTACAGCAAGCACATATTTTATCATTTGAAAAACATCAAATAAAAAAGTTTAGAAGCTTGTAGCAAATGCATTCATCCAATCCCACTTCATTTTCTTCTGGCATCAGAGATAACTGCACTTCCCAACCTCCTGCGTGTTTAGGTTCTGGTTATGTAACCGGGTTCTCTCTGAAGGGTTGGAGTGATATATCCCCTTTCCACCCCATATCCCCTATGGCATTATCCGCACTCACTCTTCCTCCTCCTTGGCAATCTTTGAGGACACAGGATTAAGATGACACTATGGCAAGATAAACAGATCTGAGACCTATGAATCAGTCATTGCAGGAGAGCCTCGGACCTCCAACAAACAAGGACCTAGCTCATTAAGCCACTAAGAATATGCAGTCTGTGTGTTACCCCAGCACTTCCTGCCTATCCGGACTAATCGGGTGCCCATACGTGCCCGGACTTTCCAGTGAACCACACAAGTTCTGAGAGAACCTCTTGTCTACTTTACACATGGAGTAAACCTTGCAGTGTATTAGCTAACTGGATTTTTTCAATCCTAAATTTGTATAGGGACCTATTTCAGAGTATAGTTCCCTTCTCTTCCTCTACTTCTGAATTACCTTCCCCATTCCCACTTTGCTGTGGTGTTTGTTCCAAAGGGAAATAAATCAAGGGCTTATCGGAAGGGTACTACGTGCACTTTACATCCTGGTTTAAACAAGACCTGAAAGGGAAGGAAATTTTATGACATTTTCTCTCCTCAGGGAGCATTCTGAATTTTACTGCCCTAATATTCACCTATTGTTAGAGTAAAACTTTAGATAAACCATCAGGGGCTCAGCTGTCGCAGAGAAGTGTTTCAAAGAACTAAAGTTTATACATTTAGGTGATAAAAGGTTGTTGACTGTTAAATGTTTTGAAGAAAATATTTATGAAGCATATTAAATGAAGGATGGTGACATGTTCTACATTTTCTGCGAGATTCTGGGTTAACCCGAGCTCCCGGAATGCTCCATGCTCCCTCGCGGGGCTTGAACTTGTTCTTACCTCGGCCTGGAATAGTCTTTCCCTACCTTTGCCTACTTAACATCTCCTCAACTTTCGGACGCCAGTTCAAAGACCAGTTCCCTCAGGCACGGTTATATAAATTACTGAAAATTCATTAAACTGTTCGCTTGAAACAGGTGAACTTTGTAGTATGTAAATTATCCCTCACTAAAGCTAGTTTTAAAAACCCAACAACATTGTCGAGGAGGTAGAGCACCCCTCCCCCCCTTAAATGTGGGCTGCACATAGTGACCTCCTTCCAAGACGATAACATGGAAAAGGAAAGAGGAAAGGGAAATACTGTACTTGGAGAAGCCTGACAAGAACTGTATTAGCCAAGTGACCATGGTCCATATCAACCATGATAAGCCATGCTGATAGTCTGTACCCTCCATCTGATGTGGTGAAGATGGTACTTTACCCCTCTGGTCTTCCTCCCAGACACCATAACCCCAATCTAATCATGAGAAAAATTCCCGTAGAGGGGCATCCTCTAGGATAAATCGCCAGTAGTCCTTAAAACTGTCAAGGTTATCAAAAGCAAGAAGAGTCTAAGAAATTTTCACATCCAAGAGGAGTCGAAAGGAGATATGACAACAGAATGTGATGTGAGGGGCACCTGGGTGGCTCAGTCAGCTAAGCGTCTGCCTTCGGCTCAGGTCCTGGGATTGAGCCCCACATCTGGCTCTCTGCTCAGCGGGGAGCCTGCTTCGCCTTCACCCTCTCCCTCCTGCTCCCCCTGCTTGTGCTCTTTCTCTCTCTGACAAACAAATAAATAAATCTTTACCAAAAAGAAATTAAAAATTAAAAATAAATAAATGTGATGTGATATCCTGGATGGGCTTCCTGCTCAGCAGGGGAATCTGGTTCTTCCTCTGCTCCCCCCCACATCTCGTGCTCCCTTTCTCTCTCTCGCAAAAATAAATAAAAAATAAAATCTTTAAAAACAAAAAAAGATCTTTTAGCTCAGTCTGCGTGATTTCTTAACACAGCCTATTGAGGTGCGGACAGCAGCACCATTCGATGTTGCCAGAGGAACAGGGGCTTGGGGGATTGGTTTATAAAGATTCAAGCCAAGACTGAGAAAAAAGGGAAGACAAGAGACAGAGCGAGAGGGTCACCTAGGTTCCCACCAGGGCTGTCTTCTCCAAATCCAGTCAATTCCCGGGATTCTGTGTCCCGGAACACCCTCCTATCAGGTACAGTTCAATCAGCCCTCATCGTCAGATCCTATTCCTTAGGAATAACTTCATCGAGGCCTTATCTTTATCTTGTTTTCCTAGTCCGGGTTTCTGCTGTGAAAGATGTTGAATCAGAGTAATGGAGGGAAATATTATCTGCAGTATGACAAAGAGAGAGAAAAAGACACCAGGAAGCAGAAATGGGGATAAGGAAGGAAAAGTAGAGGCTATTTTTTTAAATTCTTATTTTTATTTATTTTATTTTATTTATGTATTTGACAGAGGAGAGATCACAAATAGGTATAGAGGCAGGCAGAGAAAGAGGGGGAAGCAGGTTCCCCGCTGAGCAGAGAGCCCGATGTGGGACTCGATCCCAGGACCCTGAGATCATGACCTGAGCCAAAGGCAGAGGCTTAACCCTCTGAGCCACCCAGGCACCCCAAAGTAGAGGCTATTAAAAGAAAAACTGATTGGGCACCTAGGTGGCTCAGTAGGTTAGGCATCTGCCTTTGGCTCAGGTCATGATCCCAGGGTCCTGAGATCAAATCCTGCATGGGGCTCCCCATTCAGCAGGGACTCTGCTTCTCCCTCTGGCCCTCCGCCCTCGCATGCTCTCTCTCTCTCTCCAATAAATAAATAAATAAAATATTTTTAAAAATGTGTTTTTAGAGGCTCCTCATTAGGGTGGCTCAGTGGTTGAGCATTTGCCTTCGGCTCAGGTCATGATACCGGAGTCTTGGGATCGAGCCCTGCACTGGGCTCCTTGCTCAGCAGGAAGCCTGCTTCTCCCTCTCTCACTCCCCCTGCTTGTGTTCCCTCTCTAGCTGTGTTTCTCTCTGTCAAATAAATAAATAAAATCTTTTTTAAAAATGTGTTTTTTAAAAAATGCTGATTATTTATAATATCCAAGATATGGAAGCAACCCAAGTTTCCGTCCATAGATGAATGAATAAAGAAGATACGGTGCACACACATACACAAAATGGAATATTACTCAGACATAAAAAAGAATGAAATCTTGCCATTTGCAGTGACATGGATGGAGTTAGAGAGAATAAGGCTAAGCAAAATAAGTCAGACAGAGAAAGGCAAATACCATGATTTCACCCCCATATGGAATTTAAGAAACAAAACAAACAAGCAAAGGGAAAAGAGACAAACTGGTGGTTAGTGGGGTAGGGGAGGGGGTGAGACAAGTGATGGGGATTAAGAACACACTCATCATGATCCAGAATTGCTGAATCACCATATTGTATACCTAAAACTAATATTACACTGTAAGTTGACTCTCCTTCAATTTAAAAAAGAGAAAGCAGAGCGTGAAGTAGAAATACATGAAAATGACCTAATAAGTACACAGGAACAAGTAAGATCACAGATTCAAAGTGTTGTGAATTCATTCATTCAGCAAATACGTCCTGAGTCCCCACCCTGTGGCAGGTTCCATGCTCAGTGCTAGGAATATAGCAGCCGACAAAATAGTGGAAATTACTGCCCAAGAGAGATCAGAGACTGGGGTCGGGGGGGGGGGGGTTACATGGCAAATGAAACCAGAGAGAATGACTCAGTGGCTGTTTTATATTGTTCGGTCAGGGGAGGCCTCTTTAAGAAGGTGACATTGAGTTGATTATCTGAAGGGTAAGAAAGCACTGGAAGCAGGAAGGTGGTATAGGATGTGGGGGTGACAAGCTAGACAGAGGGATCAACCAGTGTGCCCCAAGGCTGCAAGGAGGTGCTCTCAAGAACATGCAGTTTGGGGCGCCTGCCTTCAGCTCAGGGCATAATCCCAGAGTCCTGGGACGGAGCCCCACATCGGGCTCCCTGCTCGGCGGGAAGCCTGCCTCCCGGGGAATATTTGCCCACAACTATACTTCCTGGTACTCACAACGTGGTGGCAGAGGATAATCCTACTGGCATCTAATGGTTAGAGACCAGGGGCGCAAATAAGCGTCCCACGGTTCGCGGGGGACAAACCCTTATGCAGAGAATTATTCCAAATGGCAGTGGCGCCCAGGTTGAGGAACCCTGCCCTGAGGCCATCACAGGCTTGGCACCTTGAAGGTGTAGGAAGCAGGACATCACGCCTGGAGAAGAGCAGAAGAGAGAACAGCTAGGAAGTCAGTCAAGGAAGTAGGTGGCAGACAGCGCGCCCTTGAACGCCATGGTGAGGAGCCATACCAGGCATGGCAAGGAGCCCACATTCTAAAACTGGGCAGAAAACATGGACTAATTTATGTGTGGAAACAATGAGGAATGTGGTGGGTGAGGGGGGCCAGTGTGAGGAAAGGAGACCCGCGGTGCAGTTTGATAGAAAGAGGAGGAAGTGGCGTAGAGGTGGGTCATGACAGTAGAGACAGAGAAGCAGAGGGCTGAGATTTACTGTAGAGAAGAACTTATAGATCCCGGTGACAAAGCGAATGCGGAGGGTGAGGAAACAGGAATCAAGGATTCATCGAAGGCGGGGCCAGCTACATGGGTGCGTGACGAGTGCAAGAGCTGTCCCCACCTGGGGCTGGCAGGGACGTCAGCGGAGGGCTCTCTGCCACCCCGGACCCAGACAGTGAGCACCTCCCCGCCCGCGGGCTGCAGCTAGCCCTAGCAGGTGGCCCGTGCACCGTGGGATGGGGCAACAGACCCGTGGGAAGGAGGAACAGACTCCCCTGCCCGGCTGGGGCTCAATGTCTTCATTTTGTACTGAGTCTAGCAAACTATGAATCTGATCCTGCTTGAAGGTTTCCAGCTTGAGCAATTCGATGCTTCATTACTGCCATTTACCAAAACGGGGAAGAGTGGGAGGTGGGTGAAGGGTTCCACGTGGGACTTATTCCATCTCGAGATGCCTGTGAGACATCTCACGGACAAGATCAAGCAGGCGATCGTGTGTATCTCTCCAGAGCTCAGAAGAGACCTATGCTATAGGCTTACAGCTGGAAGCGGTCAGCCTGTGGTGTAGAGAACACAGGAAGGACGGTGGGACTACTACAAACAACAGTATGGCGGTCGCTCAAAGAAATAAACACCGACTTGCCATAGGATTCGGCAATTCTCTTTTGGGGTATACACCCCAGAGAAGTGAAAGTAGGAGCTCAAATAGTATCTGTACACCTATGTACACGGCAGTGTTACTCCCGATGGCTAAGAGGTGGAAACAACCCAAATGTCCATCAATAGATGAATGGATAAACAGAATGTGGTCTATACGTATACAATGGGCTATTACTCGGCCTTAAAAAGGAAGGGTACTGGAGCACCTGGGTGGCTCAGTCGGTTAAGCACTTGATTTTGGCTCAGGCCGTGATCTTGCAGTCCTGGGATTGAGCATCAAGTGGGGTTTCCTGCTCAGTGGGGAGTCTGCTTCTCCTCTATGTCTGTCTCTCCCCCTGCTCATGCTCTCTCTCTCTCTCAAATAAATACATAAAATCTTTAAAAAAAAAAAAAAGAGGAAGGAAATTCTGGCACCTTCTATAACATGGGTGAACTTTTTTTTTTTTAAAGATTTTATTTATTTATTTATTTGACAGAGAGAAACACAGAGAGAGAGGGAACACAAGCAGAGGGACTGAGAGAGGGAGAAGCAGGCTTCCGGCCGAGCAGGAAGCCTGATGTGGGGCTCGATCCCGGGTCTCCAGGATCATGACCTGAGCCAAAGGCAGAGGCTTAACCCTCTGAGCCACCCAGGCACCCAGGTGACGTTTTTTTAAAAAAGATTTTATTTATTTATTTGACACAGAGAGAGATCACAAGTAGGCAGAGAGGCAGCGTGAGAAAGAGGAGGAAGCAGGCTCCCTGCTGAGCAGAGAGCCCAATGCGGGCCTCCAACCCAGGACCCTGATATCACAACCTGGGCCGAAGGCAGAGGCTTTAGACCTCTGAGCCCCCAGGTGCCCCAACATGGGTGAACTTTGAAGACATTATGCTAAATGAAATAAGCCAGTCACAATAGGACAAGTATTGCGTGATTCCATTTCCATAAGGAACCTAGAGTAGTCGAACTCACAGAATGGTTACCAGAGACTGGGGAGAAGGAGGAATGGGAAATTAGTATTTAATGGGGCAGAGTTTCTGTTTAGGAAGATGGAAACGTTCTGGAGATGGACAGGAGTCATAACTGCACGGCAGCATGAACCTACCCTAATGCCACTGACCCGTACACTTAAAAATGGTTAAAATGTTAAATTTTATGTTCTGTGTATTTCATCACATTTAAAAAAAGAACTTATTTATTATTATTTATTGAGTGCTTCCTATATGCCCAGCACTATTCTAAGTCCTTTCATTGTTTAAAACTCATGTAACTCTCATAAAAATCTTTTTTTAAACTATTTTATTCATCCATTTGAGAGAGAGAGACAAGCAGGGGGAGGGGTAGAGGGAGAGAGAGAAGCAGGTTCCCCATTGAGCACGGAGCTCAGAGCCCCACATGGGACTCAACCCCAGGGCCCAGAGATCATAACCTGAGCCGAAGGCCAGTGCTTAATGGACTGAGCCACCCAGGCACCCTAACCCTCATAACAATCTTTAAAGTAGAAACCACACATAAGCAGTCATCTCCAGGACATCAGCCTTAGCAACATTTTCATGGACCTGTCTCCTCAGGCAAGGGAAACAAAAACAAAAAATACACCACTGGGACTACACTGACATAAAAAACTTCTTACACAGCAAAGGAAATCATTAACAAAACAAAAAGGCAATCTAGAGAATGCGTGAAGATATTTGCAAATGACATATCCGATAAGGGGTTAGCATTCAAAATACATAAAGAACTTACACAACTCAACACCAAAAAACAAAAAACTGATTTAAAAATGGGCAACGGGGGCACGTGGATGGCTCGGTCGGTTAAGCATCCAACTCTTGGTTTCAGGTCAGGTCGTGATCTCGGGATCATGAGATTAAGCCATGCATTGGGCCGTCAGGCCCTGCACCCCTGCTTCAGATTCTCACCCTCTGCCCCCACCACCACTCTCTTTCGCCTTAAAATAAATAAAAACATTTTTTTAAAATAAATAAGTTATTAAATAAAAATTAAGAATGGGCAGTGGACTTGAATAGACCATTTCCCAAGGAAGACATCCAGATGGCCACGAAAAGCTGCCCAGCATCACTCATGATCAGGGAAATGGAAATCAGAACCACAATGAGGTATCACCTCACCCCTAACAGAATGAGCAGTACCAAAAAGACAAGAAATAAGTGTTGGCAAGGATGCAGAGAAAAGGGAACCTTTGTGCACTTTGGGTAGGCATGTAATTATTGCAGTATTATTTACAGTAGCCAAGATACGGAAGGAACCTGGGCGCCTGGGTAGCTCAGTCACTTAAGCATCTGCCTTCGCCTCAGATCATGAACCTGGGGTCCTGAGATCTAGCCCCACATTGGACTCTCTGCTCAGCAGTGAGCGTGCTTCTCCCGCTCCCTGTGTGCTCTCTCTAGCTTTTGTTCTCTCGCAAATAAATAAATAAAATCTTCAAAGGATAAAAAAAAAAAAGATATGGAAGCAGCCCAAGTGTCCATCCATAGATAAATGGAAAATAGATAAAGGAGATGTGGTGTATATATACAATGGAATATTACTCAGCCATAAAAAAGAATCTTGCCATTTTGACAACATGGATGGACCTAGAGGGTAATATGCTGAGTTAAATATGTCAAAGAGAAACAAATACTATTTATGTTATAATACTAACAAATACTATTTGACACTCTTTTGATTTATATGTGGAATCTAGAAACAAAACAAACCACAACAACAAACCAGAAGCAGACTCATAAACACAGAGAACGATTAAAAAAAAAAAAAAAAAGAGGGCGCCTGGGTGGCTCAGTGGGTTAAAGCCTCTGCCTTCGGCTCAGGTCATGATCTCAGGGTCCTGGGATCGAGGCCCATATTGGGGGAACCTGCTTCCCCCTCTCTCTCTGCCTGCCTCTCTGCCTGCCTGTGATCTCTCTCTCTGTCAAATAAATAAATAAAATCTTAAAAAAAAAACAACAACAAAATAGGTTCAGTATAATCAACCTCATTTTACAAATGAGATAACCAATGACCAGAGTCGTTAAGTAACGGGCCGAAGCTCACACAGCTTCCAACTGCACGGGCTCGGATTTGGATTCCGGCAGTCTGGTACCAGAGCCCAGGAATTTTCTTTTTAAAGATTTATTTATTTATTCTAGAGAAAGAGAGCCTGAGCGTGTGTGTGTGAGTACGGGGTGGGGAGAGGGAGAAGGAGAATCCTTAGGAAGATTCCCTGCTGAGCAAGCGCCCTGATGCGGGGCTCCATTCCGTGACTCCAAGACCATGACGTGAGCTGAAATCAAGAGTCGGCCACTTAACCGACTGAGCCACCCAGGTGCCTCTCGAATATTTTGTTTAAAACCTACTGTACTACCTATCAACAGAGACTATGTCATGTACTAGAAGAACTCATTTCACAATAATAAAACAAAACAGAACAAAAAGAAATGTTTCTAATTTAAGGCTGAATTGATAGATCACAGGCAGCGAGGTTCTGGCCGTTCACCATATTTGGACATGGCTTCCCAGCACAGGGCTGGGCTGCAGAGGGATGAGAAGTCAGCTGGCAAAGGAAGGGGCGGGTACAATTATGGGTGACAGATCATTTCATCGCCTTTGAAAAAATTACTCTATGACCAGCAATGTGCCCTGGAAATATGCCAGGAGGGTGTCCTTCTGTGCGTGACAAGGTCAGGAGGGCCCTCGCCAGTCTGCAAAGCCAGGAGGACCAGTGTCCCAATGCCAGGACAGGGGGACTCAGGGGGGTAGGTCTGCAGTTCCTCGGTGTTCAAGAGATGGGGGTTACTGTGCCATTTTTAGGTTGTTCTGTGATGTTATCAATTAAACTTCTCAGAAAGAAGCCATGACAAGCCCTGGAAACTCCAGGCCTTCAGCTGGGGAGACGCCGTTGCCGGACCAAGGACATCAGAAGTTCCTATTGGCGAAGCCAAGTTAGAGCCGGCTGGCCAAAGGGAAGATACAAAGCATTCATGTGGATTCCATTTAGAGCCCAGAATTCCCTCGCTCAGAAACACGTCCCAAGCTGTCAGGAATCCATGGGCCCTTTGTGGCTCCGGGAAGGCCACTGTCACTGACGTGGATGAGAAACAGGGCCCGATGACAAGGTGGCAAAATGCCTCCCTCACTCAGGTCCTCGTCAGGGGAAAGAGTCGAGCAGCCTGAGATGTGTCGAGAGGGCAGAAGGCAGCAGAACCTCCCAATCTGAATGACCAGTGGGTGGCGGAGAGGCCCAGGCCACACGGCCCTGAGAAGGCAGACCCCTTCCTTGACCTACTGGCTTCGAACTGCACCAGCCTCATCCACGTCCGAATTCAACCCACTACTGCCTTTGCCATGACCATTGACCTTACCTTTCGGGCCCCTTCTTGCGATGGGAAGGCCTTTGGCCCCAGGGACAGGAGCTGGGCGGGACCGTCTGCGTGGGCAGGTGCGAGGCTGGTGGCCGTGAGTGAGGTGAGTGACCGGGCTCACAGGAGGGAACGGGAACAGGAACGTGGAACCCTGAAGAAGAAAATCCAAGGACGGCAGTGAAAGCTCTAGTTTAAAAAATAATCCTCATCTTCTTGCTTCACGGTCCCTACGCACAGGGCCTGAGACACGTTCACTTCACACACTCTTCTTCTTACCTCGAACCACTCCATAACTATCCCTGTCCTGAGGTGTCTGGGTCCTCAAAAATGGACATAAACACATTTTAATGTGTGTGTGTGTGTGTGTAGGTGTGCGTGTGTCTGTGTATTCCATAGTCTGCTAGAGCTGCCATCGCAACATAGCACAACTGGGTGCCCTCTGCAGCAGCGATTTATTTTCTCACCGTTTGGGTGCAGGCCGCGAGGGGTTCTCCCTCCTCGACTTGCAGACGGCTGCCTCTTCTGTCCACATGGGGTCTCCCCTCTGTGCGTCTCCATGACAGGCCGTTTGGGTCTCTTTAACAAAAGACCAGGTGGCTTGTAACTACCACACCTGTGCTGCTCACAGTGCTGGAGGCCGGACGACCCAGATGGAGACCCCAGCAGATGTGGTACCTCATGAGGGCCCGGGGGGAAGGGGTGAGGGAGCGCTCGGAGGTTTCTCTCATAAGGGTGCCAATCCCATTCACGACGGTTCCAGGACCTAATCACGTCCCATAGGCCCTATCTCCTAACAGCACCACTTTGGAGGTTAGGATTTAACACATTTTGGGGGGACACAAACATTCAATCCATAGCAGTGTCTGGTCCCAATTTCTTCTTCTTATAAGGACACCAGTTCAACCCATATGACCTGATTTTACCTAAATCACCTCTTTAGTTTTTTTTAAAGATTTACTTATTGGGGTGCCTGGGTGGCTTAGTTGGTTAAGCATCTTTCTTCAGCTCAGAGTCCTGAGATCAAGCCCTAAGTTGGGCTCTCTGCTCAGCAGGGAGCCTGCTACCTCCTCTTTCTCTGCCTGTCTCTTTGCCTACTTGTGATCTCTGTCAAATAAATAAATAATATATTTAAAAAATTATTAAAAAAATAAAAAATAAAAATAAAAGATTTATTTATTCACCTTAGAGAGAGAGAGAGAGCATGCACAGGGACTCGCATCAGCGTGTGCGTGAGCGCAGGGGTGGCGTGAGGGGAGAGAGAGGCCTCAAGCACACTTCCCGCTGAGCACAGAGTCCCATGCAAGGCTCAACCCCAGGACCTTGAGATCATGACCTGAGCCAAAATCAAGAGTCTGACATTTAACCAAATAATCCACCCAGGTGCCCTAAATCACCTCTTTAAAGGTGGGTCTCAAAGACAACCACGTTCTGAGGGACTGAGGGTAAGACCATCAACATATGAATGGGGGGGGGTGGGAAGAGACACAATCCAGCCCACAATAGTAGGTAAGGACCGGGGATGCTCTGTGGCACATGGCATTAGCACAAGTCTGATCAATAAAGCTTTGTTTAACTTACTGGAAATAGCTCAGTTTCTAGCAAGGGAGGCAGAGAAACCATATTGTTTTGTTATCTTCATGTCTATTCTCACTGCTTGTAAATGAAATTTCACAAACAACACCTAAGATAGTTCAAACCTCTCAGTATTTGTTAGCTATGGTTTTCTCCTAAAATTTTTTAGCAGTTTGACTCTATGACTCGTCCCCAAAGCAGGGCAGATATCAAAAAACAACCCCGCATGTTACCATCAGCTGCAGTAACGAGCAAGATGGCTGGCAAGAGCCACCAGAGGAATTGTTGACCGCCATCATTCAGAATCCCACCATGCAGAAAAGGCTCGTGGTAACATGTGCTGTGTTCCCTCCTTGCTACTGTTCCATTCATCAGTATCTCACATTGTCCAGAGCATCCTTTATATTGAAATCAGAGTCTTGCTTTTTTCTGTTACATTTTATCATATGCTTTTCCAAACATCATTAAAAAGGATCCATTAATGGGCCCCGTGGGTGGTTCAGGGGCTGAGGCATCTGACTCTTGATCTCAGCTCAGGTCTTGATCTCAGGATTGTAAATTCAAGCCCCACACTGGGCTCTATGCTGGGTGTGGAGCTTACTTAAAAAAATTTTTTTAGGAGCACCTGGGTGGCTTAGTCAGTTAAGTGTCTGCCTTTGGCTCAGGTCATGATCCCGGAGTCCTGGGTTGCAGCCCCACGTGAATTCCCTGCTCAGTAGGGAGTCTGCTTCTCTCTCTTCCTCTGCCCCTCCTCCTGTTCCTAATACATAAATATTTTTTTTAATGTAAATAATAGGGCACCTGGGTGGCTCAGTTGGTTAAGTGACTGCCTTCAGCTCAGGTCATGATCCTGGAGTCCCGAGATCAAGTCCAGCATTGGGCTCCCAACTCCGCAGGGAAGCTGCTTCTCCCTCTGACCTTCTCCCCTCTCACTCACTCTCTCACTCACTCTATCTCAAATAAATAAATATTTTTTAAAATGTAAATAATAATAATAACAAAGAATCCGTTGACACGTTGCATGACTGCGTAATATTGCGTGGTGTTTCAGGCCACAGTTGACCCAACCATTTCCAGTCATTGGACAATTAGGTTGTTTCCGGTTTTTAACAATTACAAATACTGCTGACAAACATCTCTGGCATACACCCTCACCCGCATTTCTGATAATTCCTCTCAGCTACATTCCCATAAGTGAAATTACTGTGTTCAACACACACACGTTTGCCTTCAAGGCCTTTGGAGCACAGGAAAACAGCTGTCTTTCCAAGCCCGTGGCTTTGTGGGTCAGGGAAGAACTTGCTGGGGCATTCCCTGAGGCTAATCCAACATCCGGTCCTACGTTCTTACGTACCTTCACTCTCTGCCCACCTTTCCACCCAAGCACAATTAGGACCCCCTGTAATTACAGGGTGCTGTGATAGATATGGGACACTGAAAGGCAAAACAGCCGCTAGGACCGGAAAGGTGAAGAGGGGCACAGAAATGCTGGCATTTACCAAGCCCTTTTCCTCCGAAGAACTCAAAGGGTTTCAGAGATATGGTCTCATTAACTTCACAGGTCTGTGATTTTTCTTTCTGATATAAACCCAAACAGAAACTGATTTGTTGGTGTGTATTTGTGCATTTGCTGTGCTCCTGCTTTCTTGATATTCCTGAAAATGGTTTTTATATTTGGGACTTATGATTCGTGCAAAGGACAAAAAGTTCCAAACTGAGTCTATCTCTTACCCTTAAAACTCATGGGAGGACAGGAGGAACCCCACCAAAGTAGGGGTTCAGGCAAAAGCCCTAAGTGAAAGCTGCATAGCAAGCATGTTGCTTTCTTTTAAGGTGGCTGGCTTTCACCTTTTTGCAAAAACACACTCAATTTCTGACGTCATAGACATTTTTTTGAAAGGAAGTGTGATAGAGTAATGGCTCCAAAGATGTTCATATTCATTCATCAAAACCTATCAATAAATTACCCGCAACCCAGAACTTGCAGATGCAATATCAAGGACCTTGAGATGGATTATTACGGAATAATCACAAGGATCCCTAGAAGAAGTAAGAAAAGGATACTACTAAGAGAGTGAAAAGATAATCCAAGAATGAGAGAAAATACCTGCAATGTAAAAGTCTGAGAAGGGGTTTATATCCAGAATATGTAAAGAACTATTACAACTCAACAACAAAAAGACAAACCACTCAATTAGTGCATGGGCAAAGGACGTGAACAGACATCTCTCCAAAGACACACAGATGTCCAGCAAACTCGTGGAATCTTTTGTCATTACGGAAATATGCAACCACAAGGAGATGCCTCTTCACGCCCGCTAGGATAACTGCAATCAAAAAGACAGACAATAGCAAGCATTAGCAAGGGTGTGGAGCAACTGGAACCCCTGTCCCTTACTCGTGGGAATGTAAAGTGATGTAGCTGCTTGGGCAAAACAATGTGGAAGCTCCTCAAAAATCTAAACATAGGGGCACCTGGTTGGTTCAGTCTACAGAGCATACGGCTCTTAATCTCAGCATTCTGAGTTCAAGCCCCATGTTGGATGTGGAGCCTACTTAAAAAAACAAAAAACAAAAAACAAAAAACTAAACATAGATTTTTCACATAATCCCAGAATTCCACTCCTAGGTATAAACCCAAATGGAGAAAAAACAGAAACTCAAATCCTGCTCTCCAGTACTCATAGTGGCTGCATTATTCACAATAGCCACAACATGGAGATAGCCCAAGGTCCATGAACGGATGAACAGATAATGGAATATCATTCAGCCATAAGAGGAATGAAGTTCTATAACATGCTACAAGCTGGATGACCCTTGAAGACCTTATGCTAGGTGAAATTACCAAACACAAAGGACAAATACTGCAGGACTCCATCTACATGGAATATTTAGAATTCCAATTTCAGAGGCAGGAAGTGGATTTGCAGTCACCATCAGCTGGGGGAGGAGGGTACAGAGTTTCTACTTGGGTGCTGAAGAGTTTTACAATCGTGATGGCCGCACTGCCTTGTGAATATAATTCATGCCACTGAATTGCACACTTTAAAAATGGGTTAAATGACCAGTTTTGTGGTATACATATTAAATGACATCAGAGATGAGGAGGGAGGCAAGAGGATTAAGGTCAGAAAAAAAAGACATGAGGACAGAAGCTGAGACTGGAACAATGCGCTTTGTGATGGAGGAAGGGGCCAGGAGCCAGGGTATGTAGGCAGCCTCGAGAAGCAGAAATTGCTAAGAAAACAGATTATTCTCTGGAGCTTCCAGAAGGAAAGCAGCCCTGCCTAGATGTCTGCATTTTAGCCCCGAGACCCCTTTTGGACTTCTGGGCTCCCAGATTGTCAGATAATAAATCTGTGTTGGGGGCGCCTAGGTGGCTCAGGGGGTTAAGCCTCTGCCTTGGGCTCAGGTCATGATCTCAGGGTCCTGGGATAAAGTCCCACATCGGGCTCTCTGCTCAGCAAGGAGCCTGTTTCCCCCCTCGTTCTCTGCCTGCCTCTCTGTCAAATAAATAAACAAAACTTAAAATAAATAAATAAATAAATAAATAAATAGATAGATAGATAGATAAGTCCGTGTTGTTTTAAGCCGCCAGGTTTGCAATGATTTGTTACAGCAGCAATAAGAAACAAGTACACGGATGTAAAACCTTATTCCTGTATTATCGTTCACGAACCACAATATACAATTCACTTTTTAGTTGACCCACATGACTTCTTTTTTTCTTTTTAAGATTTTATTTATTTAGGGGCACCTGGGTGGCTCAGAGGGTTAAGCCTCTGCCTTTGGCTCAGGTCACGATCTCAGGGTCCTGGGATTGAGCCCCACGTCAGGCTGTCTGCTCAGCAGGGAGCCTGCTTCCCCCTCTTTCTCTGCCTATTTGTGATCTCTCTCTTAAAAGATTTTTTAAAAAGATTTTATTTCTTTATTTGAGAGAGAGAGAAAGAGAGAGAGAGAGAGAGCACCCCAGCGGTGGAGGGTGGGGACAGAGGGAGAGGGAGAGGCAGACTCCCTGATCTGCAGAGAGCCCAACCAACGCGGGGCTCGATCCCAGGACCCCAGGATCATGACCTGAGCTGAAGGCCGATGCTTAAGCAACTGAGCCCCCAGGCGCCCCGGTCCGCATGACTTCTAAACTTCCTGTAGAGTTGGGTCCAGTGCCGACAGCCAGAAGGAGTCACTCTGGGCTTAACCAGCATGTGACTGGTCAGTGGTCCTCTTAGGGGAAGGTAGGTTGTGGAATAGATTCAGTTAATGAAATCCCAAAGAAAAATAATTCTCCCTACAAATACAACCCTAAAAATTCATTCCCACTTGAACTGTATAATTTATGGAAATTATACCGGCACGTAGAGCCCACATTCCTGTGGCCACTGCTTCCCTGGTTTTCCCTTCTCCGGGAACCCTGCCCTTCCTCCCACCACACCGTTCCCCTGGGGCCTGGAACCAGGTAAGCTTGGCATTCAAAGCACAGAATTTACATTTTCATCCTTGCATCCAATCATGGAATGAAAGGCTTTCTATTTGAGAATCTCCTAGGTGGGGAGATAATATGCGGAAGAGGATGTGAAAGATCCAAGAGACCAGGACTTCGAGAGCACATCTACATGTTGACAAGTGATGCGTAGAGACCTAATAGCATTACCTCCCAAGAACCTACCGAACTTTACTATCTGGCCCCAGCGTCTCTCTCCAGCATCTCATATTATGGTGCTTCTCTTGAAACACCAGCCTACAGTTGGTTTCAATTCCTCAGATTCTTTATGCTGAATTCCAAAGTGGCCTCTTATCCATTCACCATCTTTACGTGACTCTGCTCTATGAAGTCTAGAACTGCTAGGCAGGTTACAGACAGGTGCCGCTGGCTCAGTTCCCTGAGCTCCTAGCCAGGGGCCGCAGGCGTCCTTGCTGGGGGGGGGGGGCACTGCGCGGGGACAAGGGCTCTGCTGGCGGGGGCTGTCAGCCATGATCCCCACGGAGTCTTGAGGCTGGGGCCACAGTGGTCCATGCTGGAGGCTGTGAATTCGGGAGACCCAGAGGTGCTCTTTTTTACTGTGGGGATAGGCGCATAATAACCAACGATTAGAGGAAACCAGATGGGACATTAGAGCACATCTCCAGATCATTTTAATTTTTTTTTCTAATAACAGAAGAGAAGTGTATTTACTGTAAATACTTGGAAACTAGAGGAAAACACAAAGAAAAAAACACAAATCATCTGTAATCAGCCATCTTGAGGTAACCACTAACCCTTCCCCAGAGCCTCTAAATTCTTACCCTGCCTTGTCTTTGTTCATGGTCCCATTATATTATTATTATTATTATTATTATTTATTACTACTACTACTACTGCCACCACACCATTACTTATTGACTGTCTGGCTACCGCAATTGAACTTAAAGTCTACAAAGACAGAGACTTCGTCTCTCCAGGGTAGGGCTGGACAGACAGGACACCATATGGAAGGGCATGACGGCACGATGGAGTCAGGACAGAATTAAGGCATCTGCGTGGGTGGTTCACTCACTCTCCAGCTCATCCCATTCCTCATCCTCAGGTCTGCCTTGCCTTAAAAAATCTGCCATCAGGACACCGGGTGGCTCAGTCAGTTAAGGGTCTGCCTTTGGCTCAGGTCGTGATCTCAGGGTCCTGGGGTGGAGCCCTGCGTCAGGCTCTCTGCTCAGCGGGGAGCCTCCTTCTCTCTCTCCCTCTGCCTGCTTGTGAGCTCTCTCTCTCTCTGTCAAATAAATAAACAAAACGTTTAAAAAAAATTTGCCGGGCACCTGGGTGGCTCAGTGGGGTTAAGCCTCTGCCTTCAGCTCAGGTCATGATCTCAGGGTCCTGGGATAGAGGCCTACATCGGGCTCTCTGCTCAGCAGGGAGCCTGCTTCCTCCTCTCCTGCCTGCCTCTTTGCCTACTTGTGATCTCTCTCTGTCAAATAAATAAATAAATAAATAAATAAATAAATAAATCTTTAAAAAAAAATTGCCATCACTGGGACACCTGGGTGCCTCAGTCGGTTAAACGTCCTACTTTGGTTTCGGCTCAAATCGTGATCTCAGGTGCCTGGGATCGAGCCTCACATTGGGCTCCAGCATGCTCAGCGTGGAGTTGCTTGCCCCTCTCCCTCCCACTCTGCCTCTCCCCCTGCTTGTGGGTACACTCTCTCTGTCTCCCTCTTTCTCTCAAGTAAATAAATCTTAAAAAAAATTTTCTTTATAGCATCTGAAGTGACCTAGTCCAACATGCCTTCAATTCATGTCAACATTTTCCTGACTGTCCACCCAAACCACAACCTTTCTTCTCAGAAACAACTATCTCCCTTCCTTCCCACGGCCCCTTCATCCATGACCTCATGCTCTTAATGGCGCACCTTCCACCCTCCCCAGGGTTCCACTCCACCAGTTATCTCCTCTCTGCTCATATCTTCTGTCTTCCCAGGTACACTAATTGCTTCCCTTTGTATGACTGTTCCCAAACTACCCAATCCTTAAAACAGCCCTCCTGCCCATTCCCACCAGTCTACCCATCCCATCTCTTGCATTCTCTTCACACCAATCTAATTGAAAGAGTGGTTTATACCTGTTTTCTCCATTTCCTACTCATCCATTCCTTCCTTAATCTCTTACAACCTGGTTTCCACCTCGAACCCAAGACTGCCAGTGCCCTTTTAGTTGCTCTGTCTGAAAGCCTTCATTCAGCTCAGCCTTCCCCACCTCTCCATTTTCGTAGCCTCTTCCGTGGTCAACCGCCATATCCCGGTACCGCTACCATCGATACCGGTCTCCCTGACACCCCTCCTTTCCCTCTCCTTCCTGTCCCCCAGACGTCCTGCACACCAGTGACAACTGAACCTTTCTAAGGTACAACTGTGTTATGGAAGATTAATTTAATTCCTTTCTATGGTGACCCGAGTACATTAGAAAAAGGTGTTAACCGTACCGGGTCAGACTTTAGCAAGATGTTAAATAAGTGTCTCGTCCTTGGAGAGAAAGTTGAGAAGTGTGGGCTAAACCATAATGCTGAAGCTTTTCAGCAGAAGCCCTTTCACAGATGAGACAAGGCAGGTCAGGAGTGAGTGCCCACCAGCTTCACCCCCAGCACCTCCGGGAAAGTGGGCACACCACGGCCGTCCTCAATACTTTCTGTGGATCTGAACACAGCAAATGCTCAGGAATGTCCTGAAAACTCACCCAATGTGCTGCCTCAACTGTCCTGTTCCTTCCAAATGTACCTTTAGTGCAGCAGAGACCACGGTGAGGCATGGTGGGGCCCGTCCTCGGATTTATCATGTACTCAGCCACAAACCACGCCTGGGACAAGCCGCCAGTCTGCAAACTCATGAAGCAATACCCAGGAAGGTCTCCAGCGTCCCGGGCTGCCTCGTTGGCTCCCGTTCTCCTAACTCCATCTTTCCTGTCCAGCGTCTCATCCTCTGGTGAGAAGTACCCATCTCTCAAACCCTTCCTTTCCTCCTGCCAGGGGGCAGTTGCTAGATACGGGCTCGCTTGGGACCAGATTGGGGTGCTTACTTTATCACTGCAACATCATCAGCATGCGGGAAGGACCCCATTTCCAGGGAGGAGGGTACGGACACCGCTCAGGGTCCATGATACCTTCTCCTCCGTTCATTCGGTGGCCTTCTTAGTGGTCTCACTGTCATGTGGCCACAAATGCATTCACCGTAGCCACCCCCTGATCGTGTCTGTGTCTCCACCACATCTTGCTGACCTGTAACAGACCTTTCACTTACCCCCTTCTGTTTCTACTAACCAGCCTGCAAATTCCCCTTCTCCAAGAGCCACGCATTTCTCCTGCTCAGTGCTATCCCACGGGATCATTAAGGACGTTGAGTGCAGGAAAAACTATCTTGGCAAAGGGTTTTCATCCATTAAAATGTATATGAGCAAGCAGGAGAAATCTATGACGGGCTTTAAAGTTATACAAGTCTGACCTCTCTCTGCTCATCATTGCTGGGAATGCCTCTGGGGACAGCAACTTTTAACCCCTCTTAATCACATTGGACTTACAGACAGCTTGTTTGTAAGTAGAGGCTTGTTGGTGCGACTAAGTGCATTAGTAACCAGTTGAACAACGTTACTTAGAGATACGGATTAGTTGACCCATCTCAATCTAAAACAGGGTCTTTAGCATTTGATTAGTCTTCATTTCTGCCCTCTTTGTACTTCTCCAGCTGTGAAGGGATGAGAAAATCTGTGTCAAAGATTGTTTTTAAGAATCAAGGTTCTTGGGGCGCCTGGGTGGCTCAGTTGGTTAAGCGGCTGCTTTCAGCTCAGGTCATGATCCTGGAGACCCAGGATCAAGTCCCACATCAGGATTCCTGCTCAGTGGGAAGCCTGCTTCTCCCTCTCTCACTCCCCCTGCTTGTGTTCCCTCTCTGGCTGTGTTTCTCTCTGTCAAATAAATAAATAAAATCTTTAAAAAAAAAAAAAAAAGAATCAAGGTTCTCAGGGAGCCTGGGTGGCTCAGTCGGTTAAGCATCTGCCTTCGGCTTAGGTCGTGATCCCAGGGTCCTGGAATGGGGCCCCATGTGGGGCTTCCCGCTCAGCAGGGAGCCTGCTTCTCCCTCCCCCTCTGCCCCTCAATTCCCATCTCCTCGCTCATGCATGTGTGCACTCTCTCGCTCTTTCAAATAAATACAATCTAAAAAAAAAAAAAAGAAGAAGAATCAGGGTTCTTATACAAATATAAAATAAACGTATGTCCATGAATTATTCATTCATTAATGATGCCGGTGGTAAAATATTACGACTCAAAGCAGTACCCGAAGCACAGACACAAAGCCATCAGAACTGATGAAATCAGTTTGCTAATAGAATAGATTCAGGCCTCTTTCACAGGGTGGAAATGAGTGGCATGTCCAGGAGGCAAAATTCAGGCTGGTGACGAGGGACTAGGGCTGTCACAGTCTCACCAAGCACCCCAAACCAGCGGTGCAAGGCACTTACTCAACCGACGCTTAGAACCAACTCCCAACCTCTAAACTTCTCTCACTACCTCCTCCACAAAGTCATTCTAGTTCTTTCCTTCCTGCCCCACGCTGGCCAGATCACAGTAGGCCTCAGACTCACAAGCACGAGGTATGCTTACAGGGCACGTGGGTGGTGCCGTCGGTTAAGCATGTGACTCTTGGTTTTGGCTCAGGTCTGTCTTGGGCTGTGAGATGGAGCCCTGCACCAGGCTCCACACTTGGCATGGAGCCTGCTTGGGTTTCTGTCTCTCCCTCTCCCTTCCCACTGCACCCGCTCCTCCCCAGCAACCCCCACCCCTGCCCCGGCCACCAGGCACGCTCTCTCTCTGGAATAAATAAATAAATATTTTTTAAAATAAGAGATACACTTATGGATTCTTGACTAGGAAAGTGACTTCCCTACATGATTCTCCCTTAAGTCTTTTTTTTTTTTTTTTAAGATTTTATTTCTTTTTTGACACATAGAGAGAGAGAGAACACAAGCAGGGCAGAGAGGCAGAGGGAAAGGGAGAAGCAGGCTTCCCAATGAGCAGGGAGCCCGACTTGATCCCAGGACTCTGGGATCATGAGCCGAGCCAAAGGCAGACACTTAACCTACTGAGCCATCCAGGTGCCCCAGTCTCTCTCTCTCTCCCTCTCTCTTTTTAAAAATTTTATTAATTTGGGGCGCCTGGGTGGCTCAGTCAGTTGAGCATCTAACTCTTAATTTCAGCCCAGGTCATGATCTCAGGGTTGTGGGATTGAGCCCCAGGTCGGGCTCTAAGCTCGGTGGGGAGCCTGTTTGAGGAGTATCTCCCTCTCCCTCTGCTCTGCCTGCCCCCCCATCCCCCTCATGCTGTCACTCTCTCTCTCAAGTGAATACATAAATCTTAAAAAAACACAAAAGACTAAGGATGGAAAAACACTGATTAATTGCTTCAGGGATATTGCATATTCTCAAGAGTCTCCTTTTCTCCTCTTCTGTTCCCAGATTTTCTCTCCATTTCTGTTTCTAGAGGTTTTCCTTTAAACACTGCCAAGATTTTTAATGAATCCATTCACCTCCAAACTTTCCCTCCAACAGTTCACTGATGGGGCCTTCCATCTTTGGACCCTGAAGAAGCCCACAGAGTGGCTGCAGATTGGAGAGCATGGCTCCTTTCCTCAGACCACTGTCAAATTCACGGCACCCTCAAATTTTATTCAGCTGAAGGAGAAATGTTTACGTCCTTCCCTATCTGTTCCCTGCAGTGACCTTACATCGAGAACATACATTCATGGGGCACCTGGGTGACTCAGCCGGTTAAGCGTCTGCTTTCTGCTCAGGTGTTCTGCCAGTGTTCTAGGATCGAGTCCTGCATCAAGCTCCTTGTTCAACGGGGAGCCTGCTTCTCCCTCTGCCCGCCGCTCCCCCTGCTTGTGCTCGCTCTCTTTCTCTCTCTTTCTCCCTGACAAATAAATAAACAAAATATTTTAAGAGAGAGAACACACACATTCATTTTTAATTACTCAAAAACACAATTCAAGAGGTGCAGAAGGGTGTACCTTCCTGTCCTTGGGGCTCAGTTCCCTCTCCACCCAGGCACCCCCATCACGCATTTCTTGCAGCTCTGGGACTGCAGACAGCATTTGCCAATTCAATCCAGAAAGGTCTGCTGGTTTACTTTGCCCTGTGGCTTTAAGCTCCGTAAAAGAAAATCCACCCATTCAGCTCAGCAAACTTGAATTACTCTACCTTCAGTTTCCATGGAAATGACCCTTCTTCCTGGACGCCTTTATGCACCTCCCTAGCCTATATCAGGTGATCCCCCTCCACACCCAGGACACTGGGCACTTGCCCCACAGTTCATCCTGTGTATGGAACAGTCTGGAAGTAGGCTGTGTGTCTGCTTCTCACCTCCGGGCAGGATGATGAACTAAATCCTGGGAATGGAAAGGTAACTAAAGTGTAATATCTACCCTCAAGTTCTTGGCATCTTCATTTCACTTACAAAGAAAAAAGAAGGCAGAAAGAGAAAGATCCACTTCTATTAACTCGACTCTGAGCGGAGGTTCACTTGGCAACACAAATAGCATTTCTCGTTTGCATCGTCTGTCCTTCTTAGAGTTACCAAGCATGCAGCAGTCTCTCTTTGTTGCTAGAATGTGGCCTGCGACTCCCATTCATCTGCACTGGCCCCAGTGGCAAAGGCTGAAGGCTTTACCTGGTGTAGTCATTTTTCTTCAGTCGCATGCAATTTACAGATGACATCTTGGAATACACACAGAAGCAGCAGCATGTGTTGGTGTTTTGAGGTGTCAAGGCAGGAAAGTGGTAAAAAGGCTCTGCAAAGGGCCATTGGGGTCCTCTGCCAGCCGCCAGACCTTAGGAAGGTGGCAACCTTAGGAAGTCTCCCCATGCCAGCAGCCTGGGACTTGCAGAAGCCCTAACTGAGCTCCCGCGTGCAAATGTCCCGTGTGCCATCTGACAACTAGGAGGGCTCAGTGCTGCTGGGAGCAGTAGCAATTCCTGTTCGATGATGACAGTTTTGATGCTCATCACTTTTAAGTTATTTTAAAACTCCAAAGCTATCTTAACCATAAAATCTAGGTAAAATGGAGCATGTGCTGATGTGTGACCTTGAGTGATTGGGTTCTTGTTTTAAAAAGACCAACCAAACAAACAGCTAAAATGATTCTTGGCATTGCTTATAAGACAGATTCTTAGATACTGTGGAATTATTACTGGTTTTCTTAGGTAGGATGCTGGCTTTGTGGGCACGTAGGGGAACCCTCTTACTCATAGGAGATACATACTGAAGTATCATGATGTCTGCAAATGTTTCAGAAAAAGAATGTCTGAGGGTGTGTGTGTGCGTGTGTGTGTGTGTGTGTGTGCATACACCCATGTGTGTGCAGAGAAAGAGAGATTGAGAGAGAAAAATAGAGCAAATAGATGGTGATATTAAAAAAAATTATCTTGGGTTCTTGAGTGGCTCAGTGGGTTAAGCCTCTGCTTTCGGCTCAGGTCATGATCTCAGGGTCCTGGGATCGAGGCTGCATTGGCTCTGTGCTCAGCAGGGAGCCTGCTTCCTCCTCTCTCTCTTCCTGCCTCTCTGCCTACTTGTGATCTCTCTCTCTCTGTCAAAGAAATAAATAAAATCTTTTTAAAAAATTACCTTTGGGGGTGCCTAGGTGGCTCAGTCGGTTAAGCATCTGCCTTCAGCTCAAGACATGATCCTCGGGTCCTGGGATCAAGCCCCATGTCTGTCGGTCTGTCCGGTTTCCTGCTCTGTAGAGCCTGCTTCTCCCTCTCCCTCTGCTTCTCCCCCTGCTCATGCTTTCTCTTGCTTGCTCTCTCTCTCAGATAAATAAATACTTTTTAAAAAATTATCTCTGAATTCCTTTTTGGCTATAATTTCTAAGAATGCACAAAAACCCTATAACCAAATATTGAAAATTACTATTTTTTAAATCAATCAGCTAGACAGTAATTCTAGCTGAACAACAACAACAAAACTACATTCTTTATCTTCTTTCTTACCTTTCAAGCTCTTACTTCGGCCTTCAAAATCTAAATATTCTGTCCCATCTGCTTCCTCTGAAGAAAGCCTCAAAACTTGAGCATACTAAACATTGTATCTTTACAAAATCCTTCTCATCAGTTTTTATTTATCTGAATTTTTATCCACATTGTGACTCCCTTCCCTCCTGTCAGTGGACCTTCCTGCTTACGACCTGCCTGGCCTTCTGCCTTAGATTTCATTCTTTCCTGCGTGTTTGTCTCCATTTGGTTTCTAACACCCACGATTTACATAGATTTCCCTCTTTCTTCCTTGCTGTCAATATTTTCCTGTTGATTTGTCTCCTGTTCTGTGGAGAAGCTCAGCTCTCTGATTTGCCCAGCCTCCAGCACACTTAACTACCTCTCCATCTTTTTATCTCCTACCGCCTAGACTGGGGGGGGGGGGGGCGTTCCTGGAAGAGGGGGCTGAGGGAGCGCAGTCCTACCTCTCTGTCTTCCTTTGTTCATGCAGCTCTCTGAACGCCTTTTCTCATCAGGCATGGTTTTCTGTAAAACGGAAGTGTGTGCGTGTGCCCGCATTTGTGTACAGGTGCTATGTCTACACGTACAGTGTATACACGTATGCGCAAACACATAGCCCTGACACATTTTAAACACACAAACACATGCAAAGGCCACGGCGGAAAGAATTTTCTCTCCAAGAGTGGGAACATGGAGCCTGCCTGCAAACAGTCCGTCACCGTTCTCTGCAGCCGCGTCCCCCGCCGCCCAGAGCTCATTTGGTGGATGAAGGGCTTTGGGAGAAGCAAGGCTGGCCCCCACTTACCGGCGATTGCCCGCCGGCCCGCACCCGCCGGCCCGCACCGGGCACACACCTCCAGCGTGGCGGGCGCCCCCGGGCCAGCCCTTCTCCTCCCGCCCCCGCCACGCCCCCGGCCACTCCCAGGGCTCCCTGTCATTTCCCCTTCTCTCTGGTTCACAGAACCCTTCAGCGATAATCCTCTTTTATTTTCCTGAACTTCTGAACTCCTCCAGAGTCTTTTACCTCCAGTCTTTGGCAGTCGGCCTTGGATTCCTGCATCTGCCCTTGGCCCCGCTGAAACTTCTGCCCACAGAGAGTAAGAACGACCAGCTTTCACGGATTCTCGCTTCTGACCACAAGGACTAGTAGCCGCGCTGCATTTTTCTTTCCCCCTTTTTTCCTCCTTCCCTTTTAGCTGACCAAACTTTTCCTCTTCGTGAGTGTGTATACTCCCGATTCAAGGTTCTTTTTTTTTTTTTCCTCTCTTTGCACTGAGGTCGCGGTGCTGGGAGCCTCCTGGGGGGTGGTGCGTGGGGAGACCCCTACCCTGGCTTCTTCTAGTGTGACCCTGGGCAAACGGACCCATCTCAGAGATGGTAACTCACCAGCTGGCCGAAGGACCTGCAGCAGCCTGCACAGCCAGCTTGGTCCGCGGCAGGCCCTCCGCTAGTGGGTCACCTCGCTCTGCTCTCAGGCGGGGAAGGATGGTTGCACCACCGCCCTGCCGGGTTGGGACTGCCGGTCCTGGACCCACAGCCCACAGCCCGGGTTTGTCTCCTGCTTTCCTTGGCGGGCATTGTAGTAGCTTGTGAGCCATCACAACCTTTTATAACCATGTTATTTCTCACTTAAGACTTAAAAGCAGTTTGTTTTTTGTTCTGCCTGGTGTGGCGAATTTGAAAAATTAAATCAGAGGCTCCCAGTGTGATCCCTAAATATTTCTGTAAAGTTTTCTTATGTGAGTGGAGTTGGCACACGATGTTACATTCGTTTTAGGTGAACAGCACAGTGATTCATCTTCTCTCTACAACACCCCACTATTTTCTTTAAGATGTGTCATGGTATTGTCTTTCTCTGGGGGCTTAATAACACACTTATTCTAAGAAACTAAATTTCGCCAACATGTCTTAGGGGATTACAGTCAAGAGACTTTGTAATCTACATTCTCTAAACAAAATTCCTGTCTTGGAATATTTTTCTGATGAGAAGCATCCTTTCTAGATGACTGGGTGGTCAATTCTGTTTGCATCAGCCAATAGTTTGTGTTAAGTCCCTTTTACCTTTGCTGAGCTTCCTTTCTTCTTACGGAAAATGAAAGAAACTAATAACATTACGACTTTGTGCCTCTTGACACTTTTCAGCAAACTTCTCAGCAAACACGTCTTCCATTCTTCTTCTGAGCCCCACCTTTCCATCTCACTGTTTCCACTTCCTTTTCCATTCCGAGTCTGAGTACAACTCCTGAGAAGAAAGCTGTTCTCTGCTAATTCCTGTTAATATGTGCTCAGCCAATCAGCCAACGGGTATTTACTAAGCAACTTTCACGGATAGCCATTACAAAAATAGCTTTGGCAAATTCCTACAATGCAGAGGCATTGAATTAAGCTGTGAGGAGGCACCCTCACCTCCTGTGGCAAAAGGCAGAGCCCCCCTCGGGGTCATCCAGCCAGGCTGTAGGGTGCATGGTATACCGGAGGAAAAACCTTTCTTCTACCCTCTTAAATTATGTACATAAGGGCCTGCAAATTAAACTAACAAAAGCTATATTAACAGGAGAAAAGGCACACAGTATTTATTAATATTCACGGAAAGGTGAAACTCAAAGAAGTAGTTAGACTTGGAGACTTATACACCATTTTATTATTTACTTTTAAAGATTTTATCTAGTTATTTGACAGAGAGAGCAAGACAACACAATCGACTGAGCCACCCAGGTGCCCCACTATATATATACCATTTTAACAAAGGAAAGGGGATTTGGTCTTCGAGGGATGAGAAATTGTAGGGAAGTGACTAGGATCTATATGGAGGAACAAATGGAAGATGAGTGTTATTTTAGTAACATCTGTTTATGCAGACTCATCTCAGTACTGACTCTGTCTCCAGTGATAAGTTGCTCTCCTTTTCCTGGTATAAGAGAGGACACTGTCACAAAAGGAAATTGATGCCCTGCTTTTAGGCAGATAAGGAGAGGCCAGAGAACTCTTCCTGCATCTGCTGATCCTCAATTGCCTTCAGCTCAAAATAATCCTTCCGCCAAAGTACCATATTTTGTAGTGGTACACCCTGATCTTCAATGGCCTCGCCGGAATGTACGACCAAGGCTGACATTTTCTACTGGCACCTTACAGCGGGAAGGGTTTTTGCTTTCATTTTTTTAATCGAAGTATAATTAACATTATATTAATATTAAATTAGTTTCTAGTGTACAACATAGTGGCTCAACAGTTATACACATTATAAAATGCTTACCACAATAGTATATCATGCCATCAGCACGGTCAGTATGAAAAAGACAAGAAATGGCAAGTTTGAGGAAAGGGAACCCTTCGGGCGCCTGGGGGGCTCAGTCGTTAAGCATCTGCCTTCAGCTCAGGTCATGATCCCAGAGTCCCGGGATCGAGCCCCACATCGGGCCCACTGCTCTTTGGGAAGCCTGCTTCTCCCTCTCTCACTCCCCCTGCTTGTGTTCCCTCTCTAGCTGTGTTTCTCTCTGTCAAATAAATAAATAAAATCTTTTAAAATTAATTAATTAATTAATTAAAGGTTATTAAAAAAAAGAAAAGGGAATCCTTGTGCACTATTGGTAGGAATGTGAATCAGTACAGCCACCATGATCGACAGTGTAAAGTTTCCTCAGAAATATCAAAGATGGGGCGCCTGGGTGGCTCAGTCATTAAGCATCTGCCTTCAGCTCAGGTCATGATCTCGGAGGCCTGGGATTGAGGCCCACATCGGGCTCCATGCTTGGCAGGAAGCCTGCTTCTCCCTCTTTCATTCCCCCTGCTTGTGCTCCCTCTCTTGCTGTGTCACTCTCTGTCAAATAAATAAATAAAACCTTTAGGGGTGCCTGGGTAACTCAGTTGGTTAAGCCACTGCCTTCAGCTCAGGTCATGATCCTGGAGTCCCGGATCAAATCCCACATCGAGTTCCGCATTGAGTCCCGCATAGGGCTCCCAGCTCTGCAGGGAGTCTGCTTCTCCCTCTGACGTTCTCCCCTCTCATGCCCGCTCTCTCTCTCTCAAATAAATAAAATATTTTAATTAATTAAGTAATTAATTAATAAAATCTTAAAAAAAGAACCACCACCACCAACAAAAAACTAAAGATTGCTCGGGTGGCTTGTTGGCTCAGTCGGTAGCATGTGGGATTCTTGATCTTGGGGTTGTGAGTTCAAGCCCCTTATTGCAGGTAGAGTTTACTAAATAAATAAATAAATAAATAAATAAAGGGAGCATTAAGGGGAAAAAAAATCCTAAAAATAGAAGTACCATCCTTGGGGCGCCTGGGTGGCTCAGTTGGTTAAGATCCGGGATCGAGCCCCGTGTCGGGCTGCCTGCTCAGCGGGAAGCCTGCTTCTCCCTCTCTCAGTCCCTCTGCTTGTGTTCCCTCTCTGGCTGTGTTTCTCTCTGTCAAATAAATAAAATCTTAAAAAAAAAAAAGAAGAGGTGGTATAGATATAAATATATCTATATATATAAGGGAGTATCACTCAGGCATAAAAAAGAAAATCTTGCCATTTGCAAAAACATGGATGGATGTGAAATAAGCCAAAGAAAGACAACCAGCCTTTGATTTCACTTATAAATGGGAAGTGCTTTTTGATTATCATTTGCATTTTTCAGCTGAGTAAACAGTGGCTTTGGGAGATTCAACATTTTCCTTCTCTGATGTCACCTCCTAAGGACTCAATTCGACCACCTTGTGCAGTTCTAAATCGCAACTTCCCAACCCAATTCATTCATGTGGCCGCCACTGCTTTAAAAAATCGGCTCTGCTCCTTCCCTTCTTCATAAGGGCCCTTTGTTTCTCCCATTATTCCTGAGAAAGAATAAAAGACACTGAAGAAGAGGGGAGCCTGGATGGCTCAGTCATTAAGCATCTGCCTTCGGCTCAGGTCTGATCCCAGGGTCAAGCCTCTCATAAGGCTCCCTGCCCACAGTGGGATGTCTGCTTCTCCCTCTCCCTCTGCCCCTCCCCACCGCTCATGCTGGCACACAGGAAAGAGGGAAGGAAGGAAGGAAGGAAGGAAGGAAGGAAGGAAGGAAGGAAGGAAGGAAGGAAGGAAAAAGGGAGGGAGAAGCCAGCTTTGGTGACCACCTCCTGTGTGAGTATCCCCCCAAACCTAAACCCCATATTCACTGTCCAGAGGGGGTACCCCTGATGCTCTCATATATACTGGGGGTTTCCCGCAAACATCTCTAGATGCAGAAATTTGAGCCCTTCTGGGCAGAAGTAAACTAAATACCCATGGAATCACATATTTTTAGAGTTGGAATAGACCCAGGGCAGAGTATTTTTTCCCCACTGTGACTGTAGGCTGTGGGGGTGTTTTTACTGATGGGAACACTAGGTCGGCTTACTGTTCGCAACGGTGGTGCATGACAGGCTTCAAACAGGAATCACATCCATTCAGAGTCTTTAACCATATTTATCTATTTTCTTCTGCCAATAATCCCTGATAGCGCCCAGATGTCATGATGTTATTTGAGTGGAATTGAATTGGAACGGCTCACATTATCTGATTAATTAGAGTCGGTTTTGACTACAGTGACTAATAGGTCCAATCCGGTTAGTGCAACATTCTGCCCCGCAGGCCGTGATTACGCAACACGGCAAAGGGCTGGTACAGACCGTTGGTCTATCCGCTTCTGGGTAGTAAGTGATTAATTTTGCTTAAAAGATATTAGCGGGGCCACTCAACAGAATATTATTCAGCCATGAAAAGGAATGGAGAACTACACCCTACCACATGGTATGCCAAGTGGAAAGAACTGAGATACAAAAGGCCACATACCATATGATTCCATTTATAGGAAATGTTCAGAACAGAGGACTGCACAGAGAGGGCAAGCAGATGGGTGTCTGCCAGCGGCTGGGGGAGGGCGGAATGGGGAGAGACCTCTTAATGGGTGTGGAGTTTCTTTCCGAGGTGGTGAAAACGTTCTGGAATTACACAGAAGTGTTTACTTTAAAATGGTCAGCTTTGTGTCCCATGAATTTTACTTCAATTAAAATATGCAGGGAGCGGGCTCCGGGCTGGTTCAGTTGGTGGAACACGTGACTCTCGATCTTGTCATGAGTGTGAGCCCCACACTGGGTGTAGAAATTACTTCAAAATAAAATCTTTAAAAAATATATAGATACAGGGGTGCCTGGGTGGCTCAGGTGGTTGAGTAATTGCCTTCGGCTCAGGTCATGATCCCAGAGACCGGGGATCGAGCCCCGCATCAGGCTCCCTGCTGGGTGGGAAGCCTGCTTCTCCCTCTCTCACTCACCCTGCTTGTGTTCCCTCTCTAGCTAGTTCCCTCTGTCAAATAAATGAATAAAATCTTAAAAAAAGAATAGAGAGAGAGACACAGACAGAGAGAGGGAGCAAGAGCCAAGCTCCAAGTTACGTGGATCGACCAGCAATCCACACGTCTAAAGTCAGAGGTCAACACCCAGACCCATATGCTCTTATTGATGGCGGGGATGAGGGCTGGCGACCTTATATTCCAGCCAGGGTCATACAACTGAGCTTAGAATCCTGGTTTCCCTAATTCGGGGCTGGTCCCCTTTCTACTATTTCAACCGAGGGAATAATTGTTTCATTCCTGGAGGTCACAGCTCCGGGAATCACTTCTCGAGCCCTGGCCACGCTGCTTGCCTGAGACCAGGGTTAGCTTAACCAGCCTTGTCTCCCCGGCACACACCTATCACATTGGTCCCCTGGGAACGACCTGGTCTAATTTTGGTTTGTAATTTTTGTGTTCATTCTCTGATAGAGCCAAGTGGTTTAAAATTTGAAACTTGGGGCGCCTGGGTGGCTCAGTTGGTTAAGCCATTGCCTTTGGCTCAGGTCATGATCCTGGAGTCCCAGGATCGAGTCCCACATTGGGCTCCCTGCTCCACGGGGAGTCTGCTTCTCCCTCCGACCTTCTCACCTCTCATGCTCTCTCTCACTCACTCTCTCTCACTCAAATAAATATTTAAAATAAAATAAGGGGCGCGTGGGTGGCTCAGTTGGTAGAGCGACTGCCTTCGGCTCAGGTCATGACCCCGGTGACCCGGGATTGAGCCCCACATCGGGCTCCCTGCTCGGCGGGAAGCCTGCTTCTCCCTCTCTCACTCCCCCTGCTTGTGTTTTCTCTCTAGCTGTGTTTCTCTCTGTCAAATAAATAAATCAAAAAAATTTTAAAAAATAAATAAAATAAAATTTGAAACTCTTGCCATATGTTTTTAAAGCATTGTGTGTGTGTGTGTGTGTGTGTGTGTGTGTGTGTGTGTGTATGTTTAAAAGAATCAGGAGAGGGGCGCCTGGGTGGCTCAGTTGGTTAAGCCACTGCCTTCGGCTCAGGTCATG
>PITA01021137.1:0-33336 GCA_004023965.1 Spilogale gracilis | reverse complement strand
GGGAGTCCGGGCAGCGGGAAGAGAAAGAAAATAAAAGATTTTAAAAAGTCTCCTTGCCTTACCCCGGGCTTAGCTGTGTTTAGTTTCTTTCTAGCCCCGATTCAGGCCGTAATCTGCTGTTATTCCTCACTCACCAGAGCACTTTCGTTTTGGGGTATTTGTTTTCAATGGTTCAGCTCTGCGGGCTTCCTCCCCCACTCCCCTGTCTCTGGGGGTAAGCCTCCAGACCCTCCAATTTGTTTCTACCTTTTTGCCAATGTTCTTTGTCTCTCGTGGCAGTCCAGAAGTGGGAAATATCACATTTCAGGCTGGTTTCATGGGTGTTCACGGTGGTCTTGTAGTGTTTTTTTTGCTGGAATTCAGCTCTCTTCAGGGAACTCCCCGAAATGCGGTCACCTGGCCTTCCGCCATCTTGACCCCCTGAATTTACACATTTAAATACGTTCACAAACAAGTTTAGAAAAATTTAATTTGTACATTAATATCTACATTTTATTTTAATTTTTGCTTTATAAATTCTAGATTGCTTAGCTTATGATTTATTGTAATCTCTGGAACCTTTAGATGAATACTACTTCTAATAATTTTTGCTTATTAAATACTTATTAGTACCTGTGCTTTGGTTAAGCCCTTCACATTGCTTATCTCATTTAATCTTTACAACTGTTAAGAGGTAAGTATTCCCATTATAAGGAAGCTGAACTGAGTTTTGTCAGCAACTTGGAAAAGGTGGCATGTGCATCTAATAAACAGGGTGGAACTGCAATTTAAATCAACACAGCTTGATTCCAGAGTCTGTTTTTTTTCTTTGTAGTTTCAAGTTTTTATTTAAATTCCAGTTAACATACTGTGTAATATTAGTTTCAGGTGTAGAATTTAGTGACTCATTACTTGCATTACAATACCCCGTGCTCATCACAAGTACTCTTCTTAATCCCTATCACCCATTTAACCCATCTCCATCCCCTCCCATCCACTTCTCCTACAGCAAGCCTCAGTTTGTTCTCTATAGTTAAAGAATATATTTTATGGATTGCTTTTTTTTCTCCCTGTATGTTCATCTGTTTTGTTTCTTAAATTTCACATGAGAGTCAAATCATATGGTATTTGGCTTTAACTTATTTCAGGCAGAGTTTATGCTTTTTAACAACTAAGTTCTATCATTATTTTAACTGACTGAGCCACCCAGGTGCCATTTTATCATTATTTTAGACTTTGTTTTCTTTTGTTTATTGTAATATAGAAGTTTTAAATCTCATTTAGATTCTCTTTGCTTCATTTTGAATTAAAAAATACAGACATGTACTTATACTTGATGGGTGTAATTTTTATTGAATCAGTGAATGATCACTGAAAAGGATGTTGAAACATCCTCCAGCCAAGGTTTGAACTTATACAACACTTCTTATGATACTTTACCAGACTGATGTGAAATGCTTGGTAAATCTTTTTTGGGATGGTATTTTACATTTAAATGCTAGAAATGTTAAATATAACCAACATAATACTTGGTTGAATACCAGAAGTTTTTAGAGTAATGATTACAAAAGCATTTGTGAATGGCCAATAACTAAAAGTAGATAAATCTTAGGTGTTTTAAATTGAGACTACTAGAATATTTCATAACACCTTACCAAATGCAGATTTGGTGTTGCATTGCTAGGTATTTTCACCTATTGATATTGTAACTCTTTGTTACCTGCCTTTCCTTTGAAAACAATGAAACTATGTTTTCTCCCTTTCTTGACTCTTTTATATCAATTTTCTCCTTTTTCTGGCTAAATTTAGAGTCAGAAATTATTAAGCCATGTCTCTTTCATGAAATGCTAGACATGGTGTCCTTTGTTAACCTAGCTAGTTATAGACCTCAACTTTCAGTAGTTCATGAGTGATAGGAGTGAGGTATGTTAAAAAGATACTTTAATTAATTGTTACAGGGTAGATTCACATTCAGAGAAAGCAGTTTCAAGTCTTTGTTCAAGAAGTAAAAGAATAATAATTACTTTTAATATAGTTTGATACATGTTAAACTTTTACTTATTTGGAAGAAAAATGTCATTTTTTTGGAGTTATGTTTTACCTAAAAATTGGCTAAAAATGATTTATAGTATTTGAGACCTCATTTTTTAAAAATTAATTTAAATGACCTAATCTTAATATAATTTCATTGATCTTAGTACCTTTTGCAGCCTTTTTTTTTTTTTTTAAGTAGGCTGCACTGTAGGGCTTAACCCTGAGATTGAGTTTCATGCTTTACCAACTGAGCCAACCAGGTACCCCTTAGTACCTTTTGCAGCATTTCATAGCTTTCCCAGCGTGTATCCACCTTTTAAGGGTTGTGAGAAAAAGATAATTAAGTAACCAGCTAATTTGCAGGAGATATTAGGATGCAATTAGATCAGGTAAAATCTGAAAATTTCTATATAAACTGCATGGAAAATAGCCAGATATAAAGGTAGTTCCGTTTATATAATGATGATCTGCTCGTAATTTATTATTTTAGTGGCTAGGTTAGAGACTAAATTAAGAGCCAGAGGAAAGTTAGTTGGTCTTAGTAATTACAGCTCACTAACTGGTCATTTGAAAGTACTTTGTGTGAAAACACCATCATCTGAAATACTATGTATTTGGTAAATGTGAACTATCAATACAGATATTATGTAATCCTTATAACAAGTCTGTTAGTTAATACTATTTTCCTAAATTTATAGATGAGGAGAGGTTTAGTGAAGTTCACCCATCTGAAGTCATGTAATGATATAGGCTACCGCCAGGATTCTAACCAAATTTTTCTGCTAGATTGTAGTGAACTGAAACCTGATGCTACAGCTGTACTTTTAGTTACAATGAACTCTTCATGAAAATCTTTAACTGTCAAATAGTGTCCAAATTCAAAATATTTTGCTTCTGGAGGTATGAATTTTTACCAGTCATGCCAATTAAAATTTAACTTCCTTAGTTGCCGCCTACTATTTCAGGATTTGTGATAATTTAAGTTGATATGTAGAATTAAAAAGCAATAGCACTTCTTTGAAATATTACCATCAACATTCAAGTAAGATATTGGTGGGGAGGGGCAATGATAGAATTGAATTTTGTATTACAGAGTAGGGGATCATGAAACTTTCTGTAAAGGGCCAGATAGTAAATACACTAAATGACTCTGGCAGCCATATGATTTCTTGTAAAGGAATCTTCTTACAGCTCTTCTAAAGCAGCTATAGACAATATATAAATAAAAGAGCATTGTTGTATTTTAATAAAACTACAGAAAGGGGCAGGAGCCTGTATTTGACACATTTACCAGCCCTGGGAACAGAAAATCTTGTAATTTCTTCAACTAAAAGATAAGATATATTATAATGATACTGTTTATGCAGAGTAGAAGTTTTCCTTTATTGAATGTATTGGCAAAAAAAAAAAAAAAATACCAAAAAGAAAGTGATAGTATAAAGGAGATTGGGAATAGTACCTAAGAGTAAAGACTACTTTTTCAACATTTCTGTGACTACTTAGATTAAGTGCCTCATAAATTATTTCAGAATTCCAGAATATACTTATTCACTCATTTCTTAGAGTTAATATTTTTTTATCTTGAAGAAACAAATCTGCCATTTTCATCGGTTTTCACAAATTCTGATAAACTTACTTTCCTTTATCATAAATTAAGACAGTTTACTATAAAAGACAAGACACATAATTGGGTGATGATTTTATTTTATTTAAACTTATTTTGAAAAGTGTTATCTGTAGATAGACTTAGATCAAGGCTTTTGTGTAAATAAATGCAGTTGCAAGTATAGGGTCAGAAACGGAGTACTTTGTTATAGTCAGTTTTCAATGTCACATCTTATACACTTGTTACTATAAGAAGTTTTGACCCACAGATGCTTTCTGGTGCTACAAAACTATTAAACATGAATCATTTTGTGATATTGGCTAATATGGATATTAAATCAAAAATGTACTTTTTAATTCTTATTCTCAGAGATTCGTCAGCGAACTGCTGCTCAGAGAAACCTTTCTCCAACACCACCAAGCTCTAGCCAGGGCCCTCCTCCACAAGTTCTAGTATCTCCTGGACCACCAAAGGACAGTTCAGCCCCTGGTGGACCCCCAGAAAGAACTGTTACTCCAGCCCTATCATCAAATGTGTTACCAAGACGTCTTGGATCCCCTGCTACTTCAGTGCCTGGAATGGGTAAACAGAGCACTTAATGTTATTTACAGTTTATATTGTTTTCTCTGGTTACCAATAAAACGGGCCATTTTCAGGCAGTATGGAAATGGCATTTCATTTGGAAATAGCAGAGCAGTTATCTGATTAAGCAGGAGTTCCATATTCAATTAGCCATAACTCTTTACAGCTGGCACCTTGTGATACTGAAACCTATTTCTTGAGCTCATTTAACTGTTATGGCTTCTTTGTTTAAATGGTAATAAAACTTTGTAGTATTCTGTAGTCAACAATATAGCATATCTTTTTATATTCAGCTTTAGAATGACTCCAGATTTATATAAAATGGAAGAGAGCACTCTTAGAAGAGTGGAATATATTCATGCTCTTTGCTAAACTCTTCACATATATTTTTAAACATGACAACATATTCTGGGAGGAGTATTTCTGTATTGTGGTATACAATACTATTATTGTTAATATGGGCTGGTAGATTTTTCTTTTATTAAGCTGTTGAACCTATCTTTTTTGACAGATACTTTAGTATAAAGTTCTATTAAATTAACAACTGCCTTTTCTATTTCATTTCTTTGGATTCTCTTTTTTCAGTGTGGTAGTTCTCTGGGGGAAGATCCCATTTTTGGAGTGTAATAGATTATATTACCCTGCAGCTTTCTTTTGGAGTGTGATGGGACATGGAAGTCTACTCTTGAGCAGATCACATTATTTTATAGAAATTTCCATATCAGATTCTTGAATATGATAGTAAATTACTTACTTATTTTAGGATATTTAATTCTAATTTAAATTATCTTGGTATTTCATGACTAATTACTAACATAATTTATAATGATTTTGAGGCTAGTCAGTAGTTGATATCAGGTATTCAGGGCACTTATATTATAAGAAAAGCAATCTAAATGTTTCTACATAGTAGTTTTATTACCCCTGCTTTTCCTTCAAAGAAAAGGAGCATAAGATTTTAGAAAACTAGAAAACTGTTCATTTATAAACAAATTAATGCTGGCTACAAATGAAATGTATATAAATCATAACTTTAAAAGTTGTTATTGAAAAAATACTTCTAAACTTGACATATAATGATGTCACTTAAGGTGGTCATATATTTTGTGAAATTGAGAAAAATTAAGTTGATTGAAAATTATTTTTCTGTTGTTATTTGATTGATTTGAGATACCTGTGATTTTTAAAATTCTTAGTAGTTTAATGGAAGAACTTTTTTTGTGAGAATGCATGGATTTTATACATTTTTGTATCTGAGTTTTAAGGAAATACAAGTTTAGCAACTTGTATAAAGTAATAAAAACTGTACTGCACATATAAGAATTGGGTTATAGAGGGAACAGTGGCCTAAATTTCATGACTATGTAAATAAAACATATTTTACTAAAGTTTTTAATTCATTTTCCATGTAGAAGACTAAGCTGTGCATTGCCAAAAATAAGAATGAGTTAAATGATTTCTTATAGAGAAGATTAATAATTCATTTTTCATTATGCCGTATTTGTGGAAGAGAATTAATTTAATATGTGTTACCACAGGGCTCCCATATGTTTGAAAATTAATAACCAGCAGGTACTTGATAATTTGCCAAGCTGTGTAAAAATGACCAGTATTCCTACAATGATTGCTCTTGATGTTTGTATTAATTACTGTTATCTATAATGGCATAGATATGAAGGTGTGTTATTTTAAAAGTTTTTAGTATGCATAGCATTTAAGATATTTTTATGGAATCTGTTTTTTTTTTTTTTTTTTTTAAGATTTTATGTATTTGACAGAGAGAAACACAGCCAGAGAGGGATCACAAGCAGGGGGAGTGAGAGAGGGAGAAGCAGGCCTCCCGCCAAGCAGGGAGCCTGATGCGGGGCTCGATCCCGGGTCTTCAGGATCATGACCTGAGCCGAAGGCAGTTGCCCAACCAACTGAGCCACCCAGGCGCCCCTGGAATCTGTTGTTTTATGTATCCAGATTCCTTTATGGACATTTTCATTTTAAACATATGGAAGTGGGTGCTTGGGTGGCTCAGTGGGTTAAGGCCTCTGCCTTCGGCTCAGGTCATGATCTCAAGGTCCTGGGATTGAGGTCCACGTCAGGCTCTCTGCTTGGCAGGGAGTCTGCTTCCTCCTCTCTCTCTGCCTGCCTCTCTGCCTGCTTGTGATCTCTCTCTCTGTCAAATAAATAAAAAAAAATTAAACATATAGAAGTAAAATATTCCAGCGAAAGTTAATTTGACTTAAATGCTTTCAAGATAGAATTTGGCTTATGTATTCATGTTGAAAATTTAATAATGAGGGATGACACTTAATGTCTACATTCAGATTTACTCTTTGATCATAAATGATTAAATGTTGTTAATATAAGTTAACGAATAACTTATCTGATGAAATCTGAAAAATGTTCTTGATTTATTATACAAAGAACTTCCTCTCATTTGTTAATTGCTACAATTTTGACATCGTTTGCCCTTTTTTATTTTTTATTTTTTAAAGATTTTATTTATTTGACAGAGAGAAACACAGCTAGAGAGGGAACACAAGCAAGGGGAGTGAGAGAGGGAGAAGCAGGCTTCCCGACCGAGCAGGGAGCCCGATGTGGGGCTCGATCCTGGGTCTCCGGGATCATGTCCTGAGCCGAAGGCAGTCGCTTAACCAACTGAGCCACCCAGGCGCCCCTGTTTGCCCTTTTTTAGATGACGACAACCTTAGGTTTGTGATTATTTACAAGGCAACTCTCCTTTTATTAGCTTTTATAATATTAATATAGTATTGCTACTCTAAAACCATTCTTGAGTACTTTAAAGTTTTGTCACAATCATTTTGAACACCTTGTATCCTTGTACTGTAAGGCTTAATCCAACAAGACTTCATTTTGTTGTAGTCTTCTATGAGGTCTCAGTGTAAACTTTCATTGCTGCCCAAGTCTTCTCTTATGTTTATCCTGCCTTGCTTTACAGAGGCAAACATCACTTATTTATTTTATTCTCTCACTTTCTTCTCAGTGCTGCCTTCTGTGTTGTCTCTTAGTTTAGAGTATCTCCTACAAACAGTTCTTTTTCAGTTTTCAAAGCCTGTGGAGTTAGAATTCATAACTCTTTATTTTTTTTGTTAATGTTTTTATATGATGTAGACCATTAATTAAAACTAGGTTATTTTTCTACTCTCCATTTGTCTCTTCTGGTATTGCCTAGTTTATTACATGAAGACAAGTATATCTCTATTTATTTAGATCTTCAGTTTTTCTCAGCAGTGTTTTGTAGTGTATAGGTTTTACACATTTTCTTGGTTAAATGATATGTAATTACTTCTAGTTTTTGAATCTATTGCAGATGGCTTTGTTTTACTATCTCCAGTTATTCATTGCTAATATATATAGAAATACATTGATGTTTTTATATTGGTCTTCTATAATCTTGCTTAATAAAAAACTTAATAGTTTTTTTTTTAGTTTTTTAATATTCCATAGTATTTTCCATAGACTATCACATTGTGAATAAAGATAATTTTTCTTCTTTTCTAATCTGGGTTCCTTTATTTCTCATTCTTGCTTATTATACAAGCTAGAACCTTTGATACAATGTTGAATAGAAGTTGCAAATGTAGGGGAGTCTGGCTGGCTCAGTTGGTGGGGTTTGCAGTGCTTGATCTTTGGGTTGTGAGTTCAAGCTCCACCTTGGGTATAGAGATTACTTAGAAATAAAATCTTTAAAAAAAAAGTGGAATAGCAGACCTTTCTTATTGTTGATCTTCGGAGGAAAGCAGTTACCTTTTCACCATTCAGCGTGTTGTTAGCTGTAGGGTTTGTTGTTTTGTTTTACATAGATAGCTTTTAATCAGGTTGAGGAAGTACCCTTGAATTTCTAATCAGCTGAAAATTTTTACCAATAATGGAGGATGGATTTTATCAAATGTTTTTTATGCATCTATTGAGATGCTCATATAAAGTTTTAGTTTTTTTGTTTTAACATCTGACTATAGTGAAATACATTGATTTTTAAATATTGGACTACCTTGCTTTCTTGGAATAAATCTTTGTCGTGTTGTTTTATTTTTTATATATATTGTTGGGCTTAATTTACTAAAAGTTTGTTAAAAATGTTTACATCAGTGTTCCTTAGGGATACAGATAGGTCTGTAGTATTTTTTTTTTTCCTTGTTATGTCTTTGGTTTGGGTATTGGAGTTATAAGAAGGTAGTAGCTCATCTTCAGTTTTACAGATAGTTTTGTGTAGAATTTATTTTTTCCTTAAACATTTGGTAGCATTTACAGGTTGAAGCATGGGGTCTGGTGTTTTCTCTATGGGAGTTTGTATTTTTTGTTTGTTTTTAAACTAAAAATTCAGGTGAACAAAATCTACAGACTAATATCTCTTAGGACCATAGATATAAAAGTTCTTTATAAAATTGTAGCATGTTGAATAATTATTTCTTGTTGAGTGAGTTGTGGTAATTTGCTAGTCTATCAAAAGATTTGTCTATTTAACTTTTGAATTTATTGGCATACAATTATTCATAATATACTTGTAAATAATTTAGATGTATGCCATTTCTCTCATTCCTGATATTAGTATTTTGTATCTTCCCTTTTTTTCCCTGATTAGTCTAGCTAGAGGTTTATCAATTTTAATATCCTCAAAAGAACCAGATTTTCTCTATTATTTTTATATTTTCTATTTTATTTTTACTCTTTATTATTATTTAATTCTGCTTATGTTGGGTTTCATTTGCTCTTCCTTTTTAGTTTCTTTTTTTTCCCTTTTTAGTTTCTTTGTTTTTCTTTCTAGTTTCTTAAGATGGAAGCTGAATTCATGAATTTTTGATTTACCCTCTTTTATAGATGTTTTAGTGTTATAAATTTTCCTTTACCTGTTGTATTAGCTGCATATCATAAATTTGATATATTGTTTTTTCATTAAATACATTATAACTTCCATTTTGATTTTTCTTTGAACGCTTGGTTGTTTAAATGGATGTTAGTCTCCAAATGTTTGGAGATTTTCTTGATGTCTTTCTATTGCTGATTTCTAATTCAATTCTGTCATGGTCAGAAAACATACTTTGTATTGTTTAAATCTTCTTAAATGTACTGAGGTTTGTTTTATGTCTCAGAATATCATCTGTCTTGGTAAATGTTTTATATTCACTTGACTATGTATTCTGTACCTGTTGGATAGAGTGGCTATAAATGTCAGGACAAGTTGGTAGCACATAGCATTGTTCTATATTATTACTGTTTTCTGTCTTGTTTTGAATTGAGTATCCATCATTTTATTTTATCTTTTTTCATTGCCTTACTAGCTATATTGCTTAGTCATATTATTTTAGTGGGTCTTTTGGGGTTTACAGTATATTTCTTTAACTTATGACAGTTCATCTTTTTTTTTTTTTTTTTAAAGATTTTTTATTTTATTTGACAGAGAGAAACACAGCGAGAGAGGGAACACAAGCAGGGGGAGTGAGAGGGAGAAGCAGGCTTCCTGCCGAGCAGGGAGCCCGATGTGGGACTCGATCTTGGGTCTCCAGGATCATGACCTGAGCTGAAGGCAGTTGCTTAACCAACTGAGCCACCCAGGCACCCCATGACAGTTCATCTTTAAACAACATAACACCAGTTCACAAACAGTTTGAAAATGTAACAGCAGTATACTTACATTTCTCCTCTCCTGGCCTTTGTGCTGTTGTTGCCATACATTTTACTTCAATATATTTAATAAATCCTACAACAAATGATTGTTTTTCCTATAAGCTATCAATTATTTTTTAAGATTTTTGGATATTTACCCACATGGTAACCTTTTTGGTTATTTCCTTTGTACCACCTCTTTCTATCTGGTGTCATTATTCTGTCTTGTAACATTTTTATAGTGCAGTTCTGCTAATGATGAATTCTTTCAGTTTTGTATGCTGAAAAAGTCTTCATTTTGCTTTCATTTTTAAAAGATGTTTTTACTAATACAGAATTCTAATTGATAGTTTTTCTTTAAAAATATTGCTTCACTGTCTTTTGGTTTCCTTATTTTCTGATGAGAAATCTGTCATTCTTACCTCTCTTTCCCTGTATATAATGAATATTTTTCTGACTGTGCTATGATTTTCTCTTTATCACTGGTTTTAAGCAATTTGATTATCTGTGCGTTGATGCAAAATTGTTTCTTATGCTTAGGGTTTGTTGATTTTCTTGGATTTGTGGGTTTATAGATTTCATCAAATTTAGAAAATTTTTGTGCATTATTTCTTCAAGTATTGTTTGCTTTTCTCTGTCTTATGGACTCCAATTATATGTATATTAAGCTGCTTATGGTTGTTCCACAGCTTGCTGATTATTTATTTAAAAAATGTTTAGGCTTCTCTTTGTGTTTCATTATGTATGGTTTCTATTACTATATCTTCAAGTTTACTTCCGCACCCCCTGTACTGTCGAAACTGCTATTCATCTCCTTGCAGACTTTTCATTCTAGACATTGTAGTTTTCATCTGTAGAAGTTCAGTTTAGGTCTTTTGAATTTTTTCCATGTCTTAACTACACACATTGAATCTTTCCTCTAGATTTTCAGTCATATGGAATATGGTAATAATGTTTTAATATATTTGTATACTAATTCTATAAACTGTCATTTCTAGTTCATTTTTGGTTGATTTTTCTCATTATGGGTTGTATTTTCCTGCTTATTTGCATGTCTGATAATTTTTTACCTGATAACAGGTGTTATGAATTTTATTTTATTGAATGCTGGATGTTTTCATGTCCATACAAAGGTCCTCTGAATACTTAATCCAATAACCAGTGAGTTATGTTTTCCACTCTGGCTGGTGAGAAATGCAATACTTTGGCTCCATGTGAACACTGTTACCTTTAGTATTTGGGGGCAGTTTTTTTTGTGTACTCAGATGGTTTCATCATACACATGCACCAGTCAGTATTATGTTGAACAGCCTTGGGACTCCTCTGTAGATCTTTGGTGTTCTTGCTCTGTGCATTCTTTTCCTGTGAACCCAAGCTGCCTTGGTCTCCCCAGACTTGCAGCTTTATCTCCTCAAACTCAGGGATGCTGATACATTTCAGCTGATTTACCCTCCCTGAGCTGCTGCCTAGAAATTTTCTTCAGTCAACAAGCTGGGGCAGTTGTAGGACTCATTTTCTTTTGGCCTCTTGGGGATCTTTATCCTACATTGCCTGATAACCAGTGTCTTTAAAACTGTTTTGTGATATATTTTGCGCAGTCTTTTAGTTAATTTAGGTGGGAAAGTAAATTTGACCCCTATGACTCTATTATTACCCCAAATGGAATTCTCCTAATTTGTTATTACATAGCATTTTAAGAGTCTGGGCATTTCATTCATTTATTTATTTATTTATCTGTCTTTAAAAATATTTAATTACTTGTATAATCCTACAAAAATCTATTTAGTTTTATCTATTCATACACATATATACATTTTCTAATTTTTTAATTTATTTTTAATTATTTTTTAAGTTTTAGTTAACATACAGTGCAATTCAGTAGAATTCAGGAGTAGAATTCAGTGATTCATCACTTACATACAATACCTGGTACTTACACAACATGTACCCTCTTTAATAAGAGTTTGGGTGCTTAAAAAATTAGCTTGTATAGAGCCCAACATAGTTTTATTTCTTAGTAGATTATGTTGATTGTTTTGATAATAGAACATAATTTAACATTTTTTTGTAGTATATTTTTAATGAAAACTTGAATGCTCTGAAGAGATGTATTTTTCTTTTATTAAAATCTTTTAAAAATTCTGACAAGCATGGGTAGTTCTTGGTAACAATTAAAATTTAAATGTATTTTATACAAATTCATAAATATTTCTTTATTTACTAGGTCTTCATCCTCCAGGTCCACCTTTAGCAAGACCCATTCTCCCACGAGAAAGAGGTGCTCTGGATAGAATTGTTGAATATTTAGTTGGTGATGGTCCACAGAACAGGTAATGTTTATTAAGGTGGTAGGTAAATAAAAATGAGGAAAACGTTTATTGGTCAGGGCGTGTGTGTATGTGTGTGTGTATAAATGTTCTACAGTTCTGTGGCTCCTCTTTCCTGATTTGAGGAACATAATAGAATATTTTATAGTCCTGCATATGGTACATATTCAGTTGTTTTTCAGTAAGAATTTGAACAAAGTATCTGGATAAAATACAGCAAAATGTATAGAGAACAAAATAATATTGTGTGACATTATTTTTTTAGAGAAATTATGCTATTTCATTGAAACTTTTAAGCTTGAAGACCAAACAAATAGTGAAAACTTTTGGTAGATTGTAAGAAATGGAGTTTTATAGATGTCAGTACTGGAATTGGTGATGGTGATGATTTTAACAATGATGAGGACAATTTACACGTTTGACACTTTTAGTTCTCAAAATGCTTTTCCACTTATTATCTTATTTGATTTTTATGATAACGCGAGGAAGATAGGGATGATGTGAGCAGAGCAACTGTCATAGCATAGACTTTTTTTTTTTTTTAAGATTTTATTTATTTATTTGACAGAGAGAAACATAGTGAGAGAGGGAACACAAGCAGGGGGAGTGAGGGAGGGAGAAGCAAGCTTCCTGCCGGGCAGGGAACCCGATGCGCCCCATAGCGTAGATTTTTAAAAAATACTTAGGTTAGTAGATATTTGACAAGGTTATGGTGAATATTATCATTTTAATAAAAGGACTGAATTTAATGTTAATATTATAAATTATATATTATTCAAAACAGACAAGTTGTTGTTTGATAGGGCCAAGTATTTGTTAAGTACATACTCAGAGAACAAAGAGGGTATATAAATAGGAAATGAGGATGATGTATAACTGGGATAGGTATAGGAATCATGATATATATGAAGTTAACCTTGGATCGGACTAAACAAATTAAATTCAATCTTTATTACAGACTTCTCAGAGGTTTTAATAACATTTAGTGTGAATCTCTAAGGGGTTCTATCTTTTCCAGTCTTATCTGGCCACAGATTTGGGGTCTGTCATCCCCAGAAATATGTTCAGAAATACTGAAATCTAAATGTTCTGTTATTGAATATATTTCTGTTTACTTAGTAAGGCTATATTAATTTGACTGTTGCTTAGTTTGTTTTTAATTTGGTGTATAAATTGTATTTTAAAAGGGTTGAAATTTTGACTGTTTTGTTGAAAGAGTATTGTTCATTGTTTACCAAGTAGCATCTAAACTGTTATGACATATTTTGCTATGCTAAAATATAAGTTAGCTGTGATGACTAATGTGGCCTTTCCTTGGGCTTTGTCTGCATTTGTAACTGGTATGTTCATTTTTTCCTTTTTGTATAGGTATGCCCTTATATGTCAGCAGTGTTTTTCTCATAATGGCATGGCTTTGAAAGAAGAATTTGAATATGTTGGTAAGAATTATTGGGCAGTTAGATTTAAATATTTTACTCTTAAATATTTCATTCTATGCTAGTTCCTGTGTCATGTCACTTTGCTTTAGATGCTATCCCTGTGTATATTTTTCAGGCATATAGTTCTTAGAACACAGAGCAAAGCAGGAAAAACAATGCATTTGTTTTCCTCATACAGTGTACAACTTCTAGGTTGGTTTTCTCAAACTTCACTATGTATCAGAATCACCTGAAGAGCTTTCAAAGATTATCATGCCTAGGACCCACCTACGAAGGGTGTTTTAATTGATCTGGGGTAGAGGGATAGGGTTTTTTGGTTTGTTTTTGTTTTTGTTTTTGCTTTTGTTTTAGCACTTTGGATGATTCTCATGTGCAGCTACTATTAAAAAAAATACTGCCCTAAATTAATTATGCTTCTCAAATATGACATACTACATTTTCTTGGGCAAGTGAGCAGGGTTCTGGATTTTAAAATAACTAATGATTCTAGTGACTAGAAATGGAATTTCTTTCTTTCTTTTTTTCTTTTTTTGAAGATTTTATGTATTTGACAGAGAGATCCCCAGGTGCTTTGAGCTTACCCAGATGCCCTTAGAAATGGAATTTCTATAATACATTTTAGATTATTATAGATTATTTTGCTATTAGATAACCTGCCGGGTAATACCTTATCTTTTCTGTTTAAAAGTTAATATTCTAATTCTAATAGTAATTAGAAAGTGTACTTGAAAATTAGTATTTGGGGTACCTGGGTGGCTCAGTCATTGAGCATTTGCCTTTGGCTCAGGTCATGATCCTGAAGTCCCATGATCGAGCCCCGCATCGGACTCTCTGCTGTGTGGGAAGCCCGGTTCTTCCTCTCTCACTCCCTGCTCATGTTTCCTCTTTAGCTGTGTTTCTCTCTGTCAAATAAATAAATATATAAAATATTTAATTAAAAAAAAAAGAAAAATAGCTTTTGTTAGAACCCCTGCCATATTATTAAAACCAGACAAGAGAGAAATAATTTTTGAAATGTTCTTTGACTACTTTGCAAACATAATCTTGAAAATTGTCTCATTAATCCTTGAATTTATCTTGGTTTATGGTTTTGTTTTTTTTTAAATTCTCTACAGCTTTTAGGTGTGCCTACTGTTTTTTCTTGAATCCTGCAAGAAAAACTAGACCTCAGGCTCCAAGACTTCCAGAGTTTAGTTTTGAGAAGAGGCAGGCAGTGGAAAGCTCAAATTTAGTTAGTCCCTTGCCCTCAAGGAGTATGATTTCATCAGAGAACCAGATCAATGAAGGTATGAATATGTTAACTAAAAAGTTTTATTTCTTAATAATGTTTGCTGTTTAAGAATAAAAGCATATGTTTTTAAATAAGAATGGATTAATTTATGGGATTTTGTAGCATGCATGTATCAGCTATTGTTCTGATACTCTAGCCTCCTTTGTGATTGGTGTGATGTGTTTCAGTTTTAAAATTGTAGGTTATGGACTCCGAGAAACAAACTGAAGGTTTTAGAAGGGTGGGGGTTCAGGGATGGGTGAGCCTGGTGGTGGGGTTTAAGGAGGGCATGTATTGTATGGAGCACTGGGTGTTGTACATAAACAGTGAACCTTGGAACACTGCATCAAAACTAATGATGTATTTTACGGTGACTAACATAACACAATACAAAAACCTAAAAAAATAAAATGTAAGGGGCTCCTGGGTGGCTCAGTTGTTAAGCGTCTGCCTTCAGCTCAGGTCATGATCCTGGAGACCCGGGATCGAGCCCTGCATTGGGCTCCCTGTGCAGCGGGAAGCCTGCTTCTCCCTCTCTCATTCCCCCTGCTTGTGTTCCCTTTCTAGCTGTGTTTCTCTCTGTCAAATAAATTAAAAATAAAAAAATAGAAGGAAAAAAAATGTAGGTTATACTGTATTAAGCATCATCTAACAACAGCTAGGTAAATATTGTTTATGGAGTGACATCTTTGCATAACTGTTGGGAGATTTGACTAGTAATGTTTTCATGGAATCATTTTTTCAATTTTTTTAAGTGAAGCAGATTATAAGAATTCTGCAACTACTTATAAAATTCTGATAAGATTTATAATCAATATTGGTAAAATAGGTTTGTGTCTACCATTGGAATTGGTAAGGTTACCAGAAGCAGGAGACTTTGGAATTGGAAAGTCATCCTTGCATTCATTGGATTACTATGTTGATAGGACTGATATTCCTTTGAAGCAGTTTTTTGGGGCCTGCGAGATTAACATTGATAATGTATGCCTTTGATGTAAAACAACCTTATTTTAGAGAAATAAAATTTATCAGAATTCATTGGGTTTTAGAACCTATCTTATAATTCTGTTTTAGGATTTCTTGAGGAAATTTCATGAAAAAAAATGGAAAGAAATGGAATATCTATTAATTGCCAACTATTTCTTGTTAATATTAGGTAGGGGGATGTTTGTTAAGCAGCTCTGAATGATGAAGATGCTAAAATTATGGCTCAGGCCATGATATTTTAGTGCTATGCCTGATATAGAAAAAATCCATATTAGAAGTTTAGTTCACATATTTAGCAGTCAGTATTCATTTAATTTCTAGGAATTCTCATTTACATATATATAATTTCTTCTTTATAGAAGTGATGAGTAGTGAAAAAATTGCTTTAACTGAGAATAACATGAGACAGTGCATTTTCAGATATGAGAAGTTTAGTATGAAAATTTGAGAACCTTTTTTTTTTTTTTTTTTTTTAACTTGAAATGTGAACCTAAAATGTGTAGGTTGATTTGAGCTTGGCTTTTGGCTTACTAACATATATCAAAATGAATTTGAACACAGATAGTCGTGACAAGAAACCTGTATACTTCCTGTAAAGGAATCAATACTTTTACCTTCTCCAAGTCTGCAATATCAACTCCAAATATAATTACGTTTTTTTTTCTTCTGTTTAACTCATGCTCTAAGCTGCAAATGGTCACATGCAAATCACCTGCCTTGCTATTATTGTAGCCTCTTGGAACAGAAAACTAAAGAATTTCATAGTGAAGATTCCTAGAGGAAAAATTGAAGTCCTTTCCATGAGTAATGTTGCTTAGTAAAAGCTAAAGTGAGTTTTTGAAAGCTAATAGTTGGGAAGGAAGGAAGGAAGAAAGGAAAGGAAAACGGAAAGGGATAGGGAAAAGAAAAAGGAAATGAAAAGAGAAGAAAAGAAAACAGGGAGGGAAGGAAGAAGGAAGGAAGGAAGGAAGGAAGGAAGGAAAGAAAACAGCCAACAAAATAAAAATCTTGATAATGAGTCCCATGCTTTAATATCTTACGCTAAGGTTGAGATGGATAGTTAGCAAATAACACCTAGCTATACCTTTCCTTCTCATCAAATCTAGGAGGAACAATATCTAAGATGTCTCATTTTCTATCTGAAATCTCCAAAACGAAATCTAACTGGCTCAAACTGAGCCCTAATAAAGTAATCTTAATAGGTGAAGACAAAACTTGAGTCAAGGTCTAACAACTCAGTACAGCTAGAAACTGAAGGAACAATTCCATTTGGTAGTCTTTGGAGTAGTAACTTTTTCATATTTCTCCTTGGATTCATCAAAATGGCCAGAATATTGAAACTTTTCTCCCAAGACTACTGTCTGACCCCTCTGATATACAGTTACCATTTCCAAGTGATTAGGAAGTATTCTGGTGAAAGATGAAGCTGCATTTGTTTTGCACACTGGTGGCATACTTTTATGATTATATTGAACTATTAAGTAAGACCATATCTCAGTCATCTCTCTGTACTGAGAGCCAGTGTAAGCGAGGGCTTAGATTTCTGATTTCTAAATTCTTTTTTCTTTTTAAAGATTTTATTTATTTATTTGACAGAGAGAGATCACACGTAGGCAGAGAGGCAGGCAGAGAGAGAGGGGGAAGCAGGCTCCCTGCTGAGCAGAGAGCCCAACGTGGGCCTCGACCCCCAGGATCCTGAGATCATGACCTGAGCTGAAGGCAGAGAGGCCTTAACCCACTGAGCCACCAAGGCACCCTGATTTCTACATTCTTGATGTGGAAACTTGTCTAAAGAAAAACTTCCCTGCATTTATATATTTATACATATATATAATATATAAATTTAGGAATTATATGTATTATATATTAATTATGTATTTTATATATTTTTAAAAAAAGAAACACAAGATATTAGGATTGTGGATTATCTTTTTTATATAAGAGCATACTAGATATGGTATGCCAAAGTAATGAACTACTTTTAAGTTACTTGGGTTTTTTGTTTGTTTGTTTGTTAAAGATTTTATTTATTTATTTGGGAGAGAGAGAGTCAGAGAGAACATGAGAGGGGATAAGGTCATAGGGAGAAGGAGACTCCCTGCAGAGCCGGGAACCTGATGTAGGACTCAATCCCAGGACTATTGAACTAATGATGAAACTAATGATGTACTATATGTTGGCTAATTGAATTTAAATAAAAAATAAAAATATAAAAATAATATCAAAAATAACAAGTAAAATTTATATAAGGTTAAATTTATTTTGGCAATCCAATTTCTGGTTTTTTCTTTCTTTTAAGCAATATATTGTTACTCTTAGGTTATGTTGAACTAGAGAAAATTCTGGTTTTACTATTGTTTGTTATGGTGCTCTAAGAAATTGAACTGTTTGATAATGTAAATTTTGTTCAATTATGTATTTACCAGATCCCAAAAGCTTGTGCCTTTATTGCTGTTTAATTATGTACAACTTCCTCAGGATGCAAACATGTCTATGGTATCTTTGCTTGTTTGTTTTAGACATAGAGATCTTTTGGTCTTTTGATTCTCTTCTAAAGCACCTTCACCTAATAGTTTTACATTGTTGCCTGATAATGGCATTTCTTACTTATCTAAATGAATTTGTTTACCAGTGGTAAATAACAGTATTATATTAAACAGTATTCTGTGTGCTCGATAGGAGTTATTTTCTCATAGGTGGTTTTTGTTTAATTAATTGTATTCATTGAGCCATATTGGATTATATTTTGAGATGAGATTCATGTCTTTGTTCCTTAATATAAGATGGCCATTTTCCTTAAGGCAGAAAGTCATGTAAAAACTGCCTTACTTAAGACTTGTGAATTCAAAGACAAACTCCATTTTAATTGAACAAGTTAGTTTTATAGTCTACACATACAGTGGGTATTGATGTGTTAGCAAGGCAAAAGGTTGATGCATTGTTGTTATTGTAGAGAGGAATAAATAAATAGGAATCTAAATAAATTCACCAAAATATGAAGGATTTTCAAAGGCATAAACTAAATAAAATCACAGTTCCCCCCCCGCCCCTGTGGAAATTATGTATTTCTAAAGGGAATATATGAATTTATTTGCTAAGCTATTCTTGAATTTTCTTAGAAAATTATTTCTTTAAGAGCTAGAATAAAAACCAAAAGGTAAGGTGGTGTTCTTACATGTTTTTGCATGTGTGTGGTTTATAGATGAGGCAGTGGTATTCATTATACAGTTAATACTCAGTTTTATGAGTTTGAGTTCCAAACAACTGTAAGCCAATTGTTAGCAATTTGGTAGAAAAAGCTTTCTCTCTCAAGAACATTGAGGACAGGGGCAGGAGGGCAGGAGTGGAACAAATTCCATAGGTCACTTTTGTTTTATAACATTGTGATATACTATTTTCTTGACATTATGGATGGCAAAGTTGGTTTTAAAAATTTTCTTACAGATGGTATTATGTCATTCGGGTAACGTTTTAATTTTAGTCTTAAACTGGTGTTGCACAGAGGAGAAGAGGCCTGTTTAATTAGTGTGAACACAAGTGCTAGTTTCTTTTTTAGTATCTTATACCCAAATATTGACATCTTTTATAATGTATTTAGTACCATCAGACTATTTTAAACTATAACTTCACAGAAAAAATTTGTTGTTTTTATTAGAATAGGCAAATGATATTCTTTCATTGAAATAAATACTTTTGGAATACATTTAATAATATTATAAAGCTCTGTGGTTTAGTTCTTAAACGTGTAATTCTCTGTTAATCTTGCACATCTAATTCACTTAAATTTTGTTTGGATGACGTTTCACAAAATGGCATTGGCATCCAAAAATCGAATATCTATGTCATTTAGACTGATGTCTGCATTATAGGCGTTGTGACACATACCCGTTTTTCTGTAGCATTACTGTTCTTAAAATCACTTTTCTGCAGATTAACCTGGTGGCACAAAAGTAGTCATTAATAGGCTTTTTCATTATTTTCAAGCCCTATGCATCATTTCACCAGTTTTTAGTCTTCTGTATATTCTTTAAAATACAATAAAGTATTGACAAGCAAGCTTTGTGTAGGATGTTATTTTCTAATTGTGATAGCCCATGGTATTCCTTAGAATTCATCTTTATACATTTAAAAATTTAAGTATTGTTTGTATTATCTGCCTCAAAACCTCAGAGTTTTTTAATTGGATTTGACCAATGATGTGTTTGTTTCTGAAAATAGTTATATCAAGTTCTTATTAAGTAAGTATTGCTCAATGGCCAGAGTTGTGGAAAACCGTGACTCTTACAATTCTATCCTGCATAAATCCTGGGAGGGTAGAATTACAAATGGTTGGCAACTCCTGAAGCTTTCCACTGAAGAACTTGCTTGTCCTTGTGGCAGAAATGATCTGTACATTCCCAGAGAATTTCATTTGCACTTTCTGCTTTTCCTTTGTACACTGGAACATTCAAATAACAAAACTCAAATGACCTACTGCTTTTCTACCTTGATTTTTATAAGATTCCAAGTGATACTGCAATGCCATTTTCAGTTCCTTTTAAGATAAAAATAATATTTTTGTGACATTTGACACAAGTAGGATTTGTGAACATTCCTCACTACTCTTTGATCATATGAATTTTCATACAGTAAGACCTCATTAAATTGGATGTCCCTGATAGGAATTTTGACCTTTCATTTTATATATGAAAGAGGGAAGGAGATTATGATTAATTCTGTAAACTAGAGTCTAAGATAGCTGTTTAAAGTAATACTTATCTTTTAGTATTTTAAAAGTCTTGGCGTGAATGTGTGAAATTTAGATAATTTGTATTTATTAAAACATAGTAAAACCATGAATTTGTAAGACGTCCACTTCCATGTATTCATATAGCATACAATTTCTTTGCAAATCTATTTTTATTTATTTAGCAAGACTCTGGCCTGTACTATAAATGAACTAAACTTGAACTTTTTACTAATGTAGATTGACTTTTCCTTCAGATTTTTTGAAGTAATAACATTTGTAGTGTATCATAAGGGATCTTTTATGAGCATAGTAAAGTCTGCTAATTTGTTTGGCTGATGTGGTTTAACCATATTTCTCCTAGCAAGGATGTTTGTTACTATTTATTATAAAAACAAAAGCTAGATTTTTATTTTTGACTTGGAAATTGGGAGGCCCAAGGCTTTCTGCTTCTGACATTCCCTCCCCCATTTCATTCTTTAAACTTTAAAAAAATTAAAGGGATTTTACTGAATAAAATTATTATTATTAAGGGATTTGAATTTAATGAAACTCAGAAGAGAATATAAAGGGAGTCAATTTCTAGATAGGAATCAAGACCCTCACTTTGCTTCCACTATGGAGACAGAAGCAAAAGGACCTTTCCCTTTCTCTTCCTTGTATTATAGGTGTGTAGCATAGTCTGACCCAGAGATTTAAATCCTGAGAACTTGTCTTGTAGAGGGATGGGGGGAGACTTGTCCTGCCTTTGGAAAAGGTGGATCCAGACCATTCCAGTCTTTGGATAATAGAGAGGTAAATCAGAATGGGAAATGGCACTACCTGTGTGCGAGTGTGCACATACACACGTACAGGTCCACATATGTTGTTTATAGAGTTGCCTGTGTGCAAGGAAGACAACTCCTTCAGGAAATGTAATCTGGGAGTTAATACATTGGCTTTATTTGCTGGGCTGTTGTCTTACAGCACATAAATCTGTTGGGACTTCATTTGATATATTTGGACATTTAATTTTAAATGCATCTTTCTGAAGGTTCCTAAATATTGTGAAAGTTCTTAAATGCCTTAGATAAAAGTATGTTTATACGTTTGTTTTCCCTCAAGTTCTTTTTTTCTTCATTCATACCAATTCTTGTATGTAAAAGGGAGTTAAGTACGGATTTTAAAAGATTTTAAGGATAATTCTCCTGTTTCTTTGTCCATGTGTGTGTGCTTATTTTTTGTTTATCTTATTTAGTAGTTTTAACTTTGGATACTCCTAAAGTCTTGACTCTTTATCTTTTCAGAATCTGTAGAAGAAGATGTTCTTGATAGCAATACAGAGCAGACAGATGAGAAAATATCCGATACAGAGGAGACAAACGAAGGGACTGAAAAAGTATCTGGCACAGAGGAACCAGAGGAGAAACAAGAGGCTGAGAATGAGGACACCTCAATGAATGAAGCCAAGTCAGCAGTCCCCAGCTCTGATTCTGTTCCTAATCCTGAACTCAGTGGAGAATCTTTGATGGACATGCAGTAAATGCTTCCACGTGCCTTCAGCTGGATGTTTGTAGTCTTGTTGATGTCAGTTATCGCTTTCTAGGTGGTGCTTTCTTTTTTCCCCCGAAGGATATGCTTGATATAATTTGAATTTAGATTGCTTGGCTATTTCAATATGTCAAAGTTGTAGTTCCTGGGTGTTAAATTAAAGGCAAGTGATATCAGTTAAGTAAGAGCCTTTGGAATGTATGAAGACCCACATTGTTCAGCCAGCTTTTAGATGTTTTCTTCCATTCTAAAAGTAAACAAAATAGCATTTAGCATTCTTGTTTTCTCTGTGTGTGACCTGTAAATAATGACTTTTTTGACATAGGAGAACTTCGGTTATGAATAAGTTCTAATGGTGTTCATTTTAAGGAGTGAAAACTAATATTTTTAATCATTCATCATCAGAAATGGATAGAATTTTAATTCTTGAGATATTTGAAGGGGCGATGTCTATTTAGGCATTTACATTAAGTGATAAGAAAGTTATAACTGTAACTATATAGGCATTGGTACGAATTCTTAGTAAGAATGCAGTTGAACAGTCAAGTGTAGTGTTTCTTTTTTGATGTTTCTTATTTTGCAACTGGGCCAAAGGCACATGATGTATATAATTAGCTTATGTTTACATATTAACATATAGGAAATATCTCTGCACTTGACTGTACTTGAATTCTGAACATTATTTATACTTGTAAAATAATGGTGATATATAAGTGAATTTTGTGTGCTCTTGTGTGTATTTTGTTAAGGAAAATAAAGATGATCTGGCAGCAGTTTCTTTTTGTTAAATATCTAGACTTCTTCAGTCAGTGTCTTAGTGGATGACTTGACTACCTAAAAAAAATCTTAGTAGGAGGAGTTCACGAAACAATCTATAGACTATCCTGAGAGCAAATTGTGATGCTTCGGTTCAGACTAATTGCTTTTCAAATTCAGAGAAATAGGGACATTTAGAGTTTCTAATCAGAGATTAATGTTTTCTGATTCAGGAAAACCTGAAGCCATTTATAATTTTTTTTTCAAAGATTTTATTTATTTGACAAAGAGAAACACAGCCAGAGAGGGAACATAAGCAGCAGGAGTGAGAGAGGGAGAAGCAGGCTTCCCACAAGCAGGCAGCCCAATGCGGGGCTTGATCCTAGAACTCTGGGATCATGACCTGAGCTGAAGGCAGAGGCTTAACCACTGAGCCACCCAGATGCCCCGCCATTTATAATTTTTAATTTTGAGAAACAAGTAACTGAGAGTAGGCTATTTAGTAACTAGTAGTTTATTGGATGTAATCTGTGTATTATTAAGTGGGAAAACATTTCACCCAGAATGGTAATTCTTGTACCTTAAATACAGTGTGGTTATCTTTTTTTTATCCTTCTTTTATCTTTCTTCTCCATTATTTAAGAAAATTGAAATCGAAGGGAGGCATATATAGGAATGGTATATATGGCAAATATTTCTGAGTTTAATAAACTAAATACATAGTTTATTAAAAATTTAATAAAATAACATTTGTTATTTAAAGTTCATTTTTATGATTTAATATCTTATATCTGATAGCTCTTTTAATGAATCCAATCTGTTAATAGTCTGAGGCATTATGGTATAGGGACCAGAATCTTTGAGATCACAGACTGGGTTTAAATTCTAGCTCGGCAATCTTGGGCAAGCCACCCAACCTCCCTGAGACCGTTTTTTCAATTGTAAAAGGGGAAGTACAATACCTACTTTTTGGGGTATATGGATGATTAAAAATAATTTATATGATATGCCTAGCTCACTGCCTGATAATAATTAAGTAAATGGCAACATTTTATATTATCGATATCCTTGTGAAACATAGAAGGGCTGTAAGTTTTTCCTCTTGCAAATAAGGAAATGAAAAAAATAATATGAACATATAATTTAGCTGCTCAGAATCAAGCCAGAGTTTTCTGCATCAACTTTTCTCTATCATATACATGTATATAAATGAATATATAGATGAAAGAGATAGGAACCTGAAACTATGGAATATAATCTCTGAATATAATCTTTTTAGGGAAGGTGGATCTCAGGTTTTGTACATTATTGGCCTATAAACATCTTAGTAATACCATGCTGAGTCTTGTTTCATTCATTCATTTATGCATTCATTCACTTATTTATTTATTTATTTTTGGGGTGGGTGGAAGGGTAGAGGAAGAGAGAGGATCTCAAGCAAGTTCTCTGCTGAGCACGTAGACTGATGCGAGGCTCTCTCATCACCCTGAGATCTTGATCTGAGTCAAAATCTGGATTCAGATGCTTAACAGGCTGAGCCTCCCACATGTCCTGGGTCTCTTGTTTTAAAACATTCAAATTCTGATGTACATTGCTTGAAAATGAGGAGTACCTCAGAAAAATATAATTGAATGATAGAATCAAGCAAATATTTTGAGAAACACCTGTGAAAGAAAAATGAAACCAGCTTAAAAGGGGGTTAGTGAGATGAATGCACCAGGTAACATGCTGTAGTTGTATAGTACCCTTTATAAAATAGAAACAATTATTCTGATATTGTAATAAATAGTTAATAGTTTTGAAGAAGGGTAAAATGTTCTATTTCTGATTATTAGGACTAGTGTAAATGTGGAAAAACAAATACTATGTGCTATTAGCTGGAGTGATCTTAACTTCTCTGCTTAGAAATACTCCACAGATACTTTCCAAACTCTTCCGTGTCCTGAGTGTGATCTACAGACACCATCTGGCTGCTTGTCTCCGTCCCTCCTCCATTGTTCCGCTGCCTTCTAGGGCTCTCCTAGTTCTGTGACCATGCTAAACCCAGTCCTGCAGTAAGTCTCAGAGAGGGATGCTCGTAACTTCCCTGTCTCTAGCTGGCCTCTGCCTAGTACTCTCTGTCATGTCACTTCATCACTACCAGTGGTCCTTGTCACAATTTTAGTATTTTTGTTTACCAGTTTACTGTCTATCTTCACAACACACAGTCTGTGCAAGGCTCTTTTTTGTCTTCTTTACCTGTACCCGTGGGTCTAGCACAGTGCTTGACATGTATTTTTTACGTAAATGAATAATTTAGTTGCTAAATCCAGTGAAAACTCTCAGTCCTTAGCTTATTTCACTTGTTGGCAGTATTGACATTGTTGAGCACTCCCTTTGGTTTGAAGCACTTTTTTTCTTTTGGCTTTTGACCTCTCACACTCTAGTGCCTTCCTCTCAGTGTCCTTTTGCAGGCTTCTCTTCCCCTACCATCCATTAAATACTAGTATTCCATAGATTCTACCTAGTGCCAGAATTTCTTTGCTTTGCATGTTCTGTCTTTGGAGGATCTCATCAACCCCACGGATTTTAATTAACACCCAGTCTCTCTGATTCTCAAGTCTCCAGCCTTGATCTGTTTGCTTCACGTTGGACAGATACAATTGCCTGCCTTCTAAATGTCTTTCACAATCAGTATATTCAAAAAATGAATACTATTTTCTCCTTCAAACCTTCAAAACTTAAAAATATTATGTATTTGAACTACACTGATCCCTTATCCCCTTTCCCATTTTTCCTACATCTTCACTGTCAATTTTTGTCTCCAAAACATCTTCCAGTTATTTTTTCGTTTCTTTATCCCATTACCATTAATAATGGTAACAAACATTTACATTCTTACTCAGTGCCAGGCAACATGCTAACTGTCATATGTGCCTTACTTGTTCTTTGGCCTAACCCTATGAGGATTTTTATTTCTGGATTATAGATGAGAAAACTGAACTGTAGAGAGAGGAAGCAGTTTGGTCAGTGGAAACTCTGGGATTTGAATGCAGACAAATAACTTTAGAGGTCTTGCCCTTAATTACTGTCCTACTGCCTCCTCATTGAGGCGTCCAGTATCTCTGCACTCTCTTCACTGGTTTCTGTCTCCAATCCTGCTCACTTTGTGCACTGTAGCTTGAGTGAGTTTTCAAAATTGGAAAAGGAATCCTGCTACACCATTGCTTAAACCCTTCAATGATTCCTCATTGTTCTTGGGATGAGGTCCAAACTGACGTATAGGGCCTACGGAGCCTGTATAATTCTGCTTCGGGTTACCTCTGGCATTTCTGACCACAACTATTGCCACCATTCTCATCCCACTTTTAATGTAGCTATCTTAATTCTTAATGTGTTCTGTAGTTTGAATATGCAAAATGTTTTCTAATCCCCAACCTTCTACTTCCTCTGCCTGGGATATCCTCCCATTCACAAAGACACAGAGACATGAAATAAATAGTTGCCGAATTGCATTGAAATAGTAGTAGTTAAAACCACAATTTGGACATGTTGCTAGTTGTTGTTAACCTATGCCTTTTATTTTTGATGTTGATCTTTATCATTTTATGCATTAGATACACGATATTGTTATGGAGAACATGATTGAGTCAGGAAAGTTAAGCTGTGTGTGTGTGTGTGTGTGAGAGAGAGAGAGAGAGAGAGTGAAAGGGAGAGATATTCTGATTATATAATGATTTTTCACTAAGTATTATGATATTACTTGTTGGATTGTGTGCAAATCCATTAAAAGCCCAAAGAATGGGGAAAACTGATGCAATTATGTTTAGCTATGACTTAGATATAGTTTATGGACTCCCAAAGAGCTATTATAAATAATTCAAGTACTTGCATAAAGATGAATCAAGATAAAGATGATCGTGAACTGATGATGTGCTAACGCTTACAATTTGTAATTTGACTTGTTCAAAAGTTATTGAAGCTCTAAATATATTAATTCCACCTAGCTAATAAGTAAATGTATTTAGGCTCTGAATTTAGACCAAAAAAAGAAAGAAAAAGAAAGCAAAGTACATTTATTAGAATATTAACATAAGAATAAAAATTAAAAAATACAGAATAGAAACCTCATTAAATTGTATTGGTCCATAAACTATTAATTTGTCTTGACCTAATTTCTTTCCTTCTCAGAAACAAATATATATTTTCTACTTTAGTACTATTTAAAAATGTCTTTTTAAAAATTGTTGAATTTATTTGATAGTAAATGTCCCCCCAAGTGCCCTTTGGTTTGCCTTCGTTTGAAATTTAGGTTCTGTTTACTTTTCCATTCTTTCTCCTCCAGAGGTCCTGTTAAAGTGGCTTAATTTTTTTTTTAAAGATTTTATTTATTTGACAGAGAGAAACACAGCCAGAAAGGGAACACAAGCAGGAGGAGTGAGAGAGGGAGAAGCAGGCTTCCTGCCGAGCAGGGAGCCTGATGTGGGACTCGATCCCGGGTCTCCGAGATCATGACCTGAGCTGAAGGCAGTCACTTAACCAACTGAACCACCCAGGTGCCCCTAATGTGGCTTGATTTATACTACTTGTGGACTTCAGAAGAAAACACCATCCACTTATATAGCTCTATATTATTTGATGTTTTTTACAACCTAGATTTTCTGCTTTATGCATTTTTCTCTAGTTTTTTTTCTAATATTTATACCTTCCTTTTTATTTTGGCAGCAGTAGTGGTAGAAGTTGGAAACACTTGAAGAAGATTAAAAAGTGTTCTCAAAAATCTCCTTCATAAATTAGTTTTTTAAAGTTCTTATTCCAGGATTATATGAGAACAGGCCAAATTTTCAACTGCCAAAGATTTTTACCAGATCCCTGGCATTTCACTTAGGAAAACTGGGGAAAATCATTTATTTTTATGAAAATAAGTATTTTTATCTTAGTCTGATTTTGAACGGTAAAGAAAGTAGGGAATTAAATGAACATTTTTTGAATACCCGCTCCTGGTCAGTCACTGTGCTCTAGATACTTTCACATGCGTTCTCTTATGACCATGTAAGGAGGTGAAATCCTGTCAAGTGGGAATTAAATTAATTCCTCAAGACCACTTAGTTTATGGATGTTGTAAAATGGAATCAGAACCTAGGATCTTTAAGTCCCTTCCTATTCATTATCTATGAGCCTTCTCTTTTGGTAGCTGGAAGAATAGGCTAATGCTCTTTCGGATTTCTCATATTTTTGTGATAATGCCAAGTATTCCCTAAGGGCAATGTTCTCAACTGAATGCTTCTCAAGCTCTCTACTCACCCTGCCCTTGAAATTCTTTCATAATTTATCTCCTACACTAGACTATGCGTAAAGACCCGGCTTTATAATCCGAGTGACATCTTCCTCAGGTTTCCCAAGCCGTTACTTGTTTTTTATTCCCATTGTACTTTATACATTATATGTAATTTGTAGTCCCCTGATCTTTTGTAACTCTCTGCTCCCTCATTTGGTTATGAACACTGAAGACGGGCTGGGTTTCTCAATTTTTATTTTCTCATTCCTGCTCTCCTCCAGCCAAACAGCCCAAACACTCCAATGTAACTACATGTATTTTTAGAGAGCGGATTCATAAAAATAAGTGATAGCTTTGACTTGGTTAGCCCAGCGGCTGCTCTCTGAAACGCCGAGAAGGACTAGCTCCAGATCTGGGCATATGGAAACATAGTGAGCACACAAAGTGGGTAAGATTCGTTTTTGTGTTCTTAGTGCCCAACATAGATGCTCAATAACTGGATGAACTAAACTGGACATGACCTAAGGGCCAAGGTACCAGGTGGGATTAGAGTGCAGAAGCCCTTCTCTCATTCACATGAATGCCTTATTTGGGCAAGTTTTCTAAATTGTATATAAAATAATTTGGTTTAATAAACTCCCATTCTTGATGATCTCTGCATTCTCCACCCTCTGACCTTATATTTTGCTTACCCATAGCGTGGGGTCTTTTAAAATATTTTTGTTTTTCTGTATATTTTTATTATTTTGTTTCTGACCCATTTAATATTCTATCTGATGTTAATATAGAAATTTTCTGGATTAGATGTGTTCTTGACATTGTATCTGGTGGAGCCTGGATACACACATGCATGAAATACAATTTAGGAATATTTCCTCTTTCAGTATATAAGCTATTGGAATTCAGACCTTAAAGTTGAGTACTTGCCTCAAAATATTAAAAGGTATGTATACTGCATTTTAATTATACCTGTCATATATACCAGGTATAATTAAAACTTGCACTAATACATATTTTATGAATTATAGTCAGCTAAGTTATTTTTTTCTAAAAATGAAACGGACTGTGGACTCTGAGAAACAAACCGAGAATTTTGGAAGGGAGGGGGGTAGGGGAACGGGTGAGCCTGGTGGTGGGTATTAAGGAGGGCACGTATTTCATGGAGCACTGGGTGTGGTGCATAAACAATAAATCTTGGAACACTGAAAAATAAAATTTAAATAAATAAAAATGAAATGGGCATTTTGTGCCTTATTGTCTATAGCAAGAATGCGAAAGACTGCTTACCTGTCAAGAGTTTGTACTTTTTATTAAATTATAGTGGTTTGCTTTTTAAAAAATTTTTTCCCAGAATTCAAAAGGAATCAAATTTTGGAATGAACTTGTATTTTTGATTATGGGTGTTCACACAACCAAATAATACAAGAATGTTTCAGATAGGGTGCTGTGAATTTTATAAGCTGAGTACAGGCTGAAGTAAATTGATATGCTTGAAACATGTTTTGGGTGGATGTTGTGGATCCTTTTCAGAACATTTTTTTTTTCTTTTGGTGTTTGAAGACCTGGATTCTTTTTGTGTGTTTGTATGATCTTTCTTCTTTTCAGTAAACAGTCTCCTGTAGTTGGGCTTGATGAAGTTAAATAGTATATTATTTAAAGACAGCCACAATCATTACTGAAGAGTGGGCATTTTCTCTTTCCTGCTGTCCTCCAGCTCTCCCCACCCTCCAGCTCTCCCCACTCCCAACCATCAAAGGAGATAGCAGCAGGTTTTAGTAGATTCGGATACAAGCAATTTGTCTGCCCAGCAAATAACTGTAAATGATAGTTTGAAGCAACCGTGAATGTCCAGCACTCCTTTTATGGCAGGATGGCACAAAACTACTAAATTGTGTGTTGGGACAGGAGTGCTATGGATTTGGAGTTGGAAGAGGAGAAGTGGGGAGCAGATGACTTGTCTTAATAAGGAAACTGAATTCAGGGCTGTTGTGTTCCAGCTGAGAAACAAGAGGTGTGGGAGTCCACACTTACCATTTTTAACAGTACCTCCAATACACATGTAAGCAATTCAATTTGTGCATGATAGGGTTTATTGTCTCTAAAGAGTGATTTGTGTCCCTATTTCAGTATTATCATCCACAAGGTACTGCCCTCTCTCAGAGGGCCTGTGCTATCTAATTTTTTAGACCTTTGTCTTCATTAGTACAGCAATTTTAGCTTGTGATCATTGTACTAGGCCTCATTGATAAGCTAAGACAGTACGAGATTCATAGTGTTGACATCTAACCTTGCCACTGGCTTCTTGACCCCTGTGCTTCCGAAACATGGGTTCATTTAAAAAAAAAAAAACCAAGGTAGACCTCCATCTATTTTTCACACATATTGTGGCCAGTTTAAAGGTTGGTCAGAATCAAATACTGTGCTTTCAAATTTGATAATGTATGAGTACAGAAGGATGACCTTTGCTTCATAGTCATACATCAACATGACATGAGCAGTAAATGCTGCAATTACCTTCACTACATTGAAATGGGACCTTTAGTTTTCATCCTTAGAGCAATTATTGCAAAAGCAAAGAAAAAGTGCATTGGAGTTCTTATTATGAATTTTGTACAATTAAGTAGCTTTAGAAATAGTCCTAAGTTATGCATTTATTTTCAGCATGAGTTTGGTTTTTATATGATGCAGTGAACTCACTACCAGAAGATGTTAATTGCTGATCTGATCATTTTAAGCATATTGTGGTAAAGCTATTTTATGTTTTATGAGCAGGTTATCTTTCAAAAGGATTAAATGCTGTTTGTTCACAAAGGAGTTTCACTACATACGTTTTCAAACCTATTCAAGTCTGCTCCCAGTGGTCATCTGGAAGAATGTTTAGTGATGACAGGCACCTTCATGGAGTTGCAACACACAGCAGTATATGACTTCTGCCATTCTTCATTGCATTGTTGCCCCAGTGTGCTAATTTATACATCCCTTTCTCCTTTCATGAGTGCCTTCTATGTACCAGGCACAGGAGTTGGAGAATGAATGAGATATGGTCCCTACTCTTAGGGAGTTCCAGGGAGTTCCCAGTCTAGCAGATGTGTTTAGGCCAATAGCTCAGTTCTCTCTTGGGAAGTCCCGGGACGGGAAAGCAGTACATTGACCTAGTGAGTGCTGCGTGAAGTGTATGCTGGACTTACAAAGTCAGGGACCAGGTTTGCATTTGGGCTCTGCCAATTTCCAGCACTATGACCTTGGGGAAGTTACATAACCTCTCTGAACTGTAGTTTCTTGGCCATAGAAAAATCCTATCTAGTGCACAGAGCTGCTGCGAAAAGTCGAGATCAGGGAAGTCTAGGCCAAATGTGGCCCAGAACAGAACTTCCTTTTCTACTTCCCATTCTTCTTTCATTGTCCCCCTACAGTTTTCAGTCAGCCAGTTTTCTATTTCTCTATACATTTGTTTTTTTCTGGCAGACCTCCAGAAATTGCCTATACCATTTTGTATGTGTGCATGCACAATTTTCCAGGGAGAGAATCCATAAGGCTTACCTCATTTTCAAAGTTGGATTGTAAGCCAGTAGAGCAGGCAGGCTGCAACTGTCTTCTAGAACAGTGAACTAATCAAAGAGATTGTGTAACATTACTGCAATATTTGGGTTAATGATGTAAACAAATCAATTGAATCTCAAGTACCTTTTCTCTGGACATTAAAGAATCCTTCAAATGATGCCCATGGCCAGAAGGTAGATGCCAGGTACTAAATAACCATACCCTGCCAGTGGCAAAAGGGGGCTAAAAATGGAACAGTAGGGGGTGGATCTTGTGTGCTTTTAGACTGCTGAGAGCTTTATCAGGGATCACACAAAGACATGAGAACTGCTTAAAACTTGCCAGTGACGTCGAATTTTGAAAATATAATGGGGGTATTGTAAGGGATCACAAAGTAACTTACTGGGTTTTGATATTATAAATATTATAGTTCCACCCCTCTGGTTGTTCTTTAATTGTCCCCGCCCCCCTCAACCTCCTGCTCTTGCAGTGATGTTATAAAGTGAGTGTTTTTCCACCAACGCCTGCTTATTTTTGCTCTCTTGTATTTTAATTTTTTTTTAAAGATTTATTTTAGAGAGAGAGAGAGAGAGAGAGAGTGTATTTGGGGATGGGGAGAGGCAAAGAGAGAGAGTCTTCAGCAGACTCTGCTAAGTGCAGAATCCCAGGCTGACTTCATTCCACAACCCTGAGATCACTACTCAAGTGGAAACTAAGAGCTGGCCGCTTAACCGACTACACCCCACCAGGCGCCCCTCTTGGTTTTTAATATAAGAAATCTAAAGCACAATGGTAAATTCAAAAAGCTGTTGACTACATTCTATCATTGTAATGCATTAACTGTTTTTCTTCCTTAGGTTCCTTTTAGCCTTTGGTCCTTTTAGCTTATATGCTTTATAAATTGATACATGCACAGTTGTATTCTTACACCAAACTGAGTGAGGTACTCTGTGTGGCTTTCCGCTGGCCTCTTGTAACTTCCTTCACTTGGGCTGTTGTCAGACTGGAGTCAATCTCCGTCCATTCTGAAGCACCTGAAGGCACGGACATCTGATCACTGAGAGGAGGCTTGAACCCTTCACTGTTTACAGACCACAGAACAGCTGTCAAGCGGTGAGATTTTTCTCTTTGTACTCAGGCAAACACGGACTAAGGGCTCAGATGCCTGGCCTTCCTCCTTCCCCTAATATCTCCTCTTCCATTTCTCCTTCGGAATAAAGTTGAAGTTTGTGCATTTGCTTTGTCTAAACGTGTGATGAGATTCATCACAGAATTATTATTATTATTTTTTAAAGATTTTATTTATTTGACAGACAGAAACAGAGCCAGAGAGGGAATACAAGCAAGGGGAGTGAGAGAGGGAGAAGCAGGTTTCCCGGCCTAGCAGAGACCCTGATGTGGGGCTCGATCCGGGTCTCCAGGATTGTGACCTGAGCCAAAGGCATTGCTTAACCAACTGAGCCACCCAGGCGCCCCCAGAATTATTATCTTTTTTTTTTTTAAAGATTTTTATTTATTTGACAGAGAGAAACACAGCCAGAGAGGAAACACAGGCAGGGGGAGTGAGAGAGGGAGAAGCAGGCTTCCCGCCAAGCAGGGAGCCCGATGTGGGGCTCGATCCCGGCTCTCCGGGATCATGACCTGAGCCGAAGGCAGTAGCTTAACCAACTGAGCCACCCAGGCG
>PITA01021136.1:0-33347 GCA_004023965.1 Spilogale gracilis | reverse complement strand
TGGAATGCTATTCCATCTTTTTGTGTCTTCTTCAATTTCTTTCATGAGTGTTCTGTAGTTCCTCGAGTACGGATCCTTGACTTCTTTGGTTAGGTTTATTCCTAAGTATCTTATAGTTTTTGGTGCTATAGTAAACAGAATCGATTCTCTGCTTTCCCTTTCTATTTTTTCATTGTTAGTGTATAAGAATGCAACTGATTTCTGTGCATTTATTTTGTATCCTGACATATTACTGAATTGTTGTATGAGTTCTAGTAGTTTGTGGGTAGAGTCTTTTGGGTTTTCCACATAGAGTATCATGTCATCTGCAAGAGAGAGAGTTTGACTTCCTCTTTGCCAAGCTGGATACCTTTTATTTCTTTCTGTTGTCTGATTGCTGTTGCTAGGACTTCTAACACTATGCTGAACAGTAGTGGTGAGAGTGGGCATCCTTGCCTTGTTCCTGATCTCAGAGGGAAGGCTGTCAGTTTTTCCCCATTGAGGATGATATTCGCTGTGGGTTTTTCATAGATAGATTTTATGAGGTTGAGAAATGTTCCTTCTATCCCTATACTTTGAAGAGTTTTGATCAGGAACGGATGTTGTATTTTGTCAAAAGCCTCTTTTGCATCAATTGAGAGTACCATGTGGTTCTTCTCTCTTCTCTTATTGATTTGTTCTATTACATTCATTGTTTTGTGAGTGTTGAACCACCCCTGCATCCCTGGGATAAAACCCACCTGGTCACGGTGGATAATCTTTTTAATGTATTGTTGGATCCTGTTATCAAGGATCTTGTTGAGAATCTTGGCATCCGTATTCATCAGCGATATTGGTCTGAAGTTCTCCTTTTTGATGGGGTCTTTGTCTGGTTTGGGGATTAGAGTGATGCTGGCTTCGTAGAAAGAGTCTGTAAGTTTTCCTTCCGTTTCTATTTTTTGAAGGAGCTTCAGGAGAATAGGTGTTATTTGTTTTTTGAATGTTTGGTAGAATTCCCCAGGGAATCCGTCTGGTCCTGGACTCTTGTTTTTGATCACTGCTTCAATCACATTACTAGATATAGGTCTATTCAAATTGTCAATGTCTTCCTGTTTCAGTCTTGGAAGCTTATAGGTTTCTAGGAATGTATCCATCTCTTCTAGGTTGTTAAACATATTGGCATATAATTGTTGATAGTAATTTTTGATGATTGTTTCAATTTCCTTGGTGTTAGTCATGATCTCTCCCCTTTCATTCATGATTTTATTAATTTGGATCTTCTCCCTTTTCTTTGGGATAATTTGGCCAATGGTTAATCGATCTTATTGATTCTTTCAAAGAACCAGCTTCTAGTTTCATTGATGTGTTCTACTGTATCTCTGGTTTCTGATTCATTCATCTCTGCTCTAATCCTTATTATTTCCCGTCACCATAGGGATTTTATTTTAATTACCTCTTGAAAGTCCCTATCTCCAAATATAGTGACTTTCCAAGTTATCAGGATGTCAACATATGAATGGGGGTGGAGGGACACAATTCAACTCCCAACAAGGACTAATATCTCTATATATTGCTATAATTAAGCCAGAATAAGTCTGAAATTGATTCTATTAAGTTATCGTGTATATGATGATCCCTGGAGAAAGAGAATAACTTAAAAAATATAGTGAAGGGGGTGCCTGGGTGGCTCGGTTGTTAAGGATCTGCCCTCATCTCAGGTCATGATCTGAGGGTCCTGGGATTGAGCCCTGCATGGGGCTTCTTGCTCAGTGGGGAGTCTGCTTCTCCCTCTCCCTCTGCTTCTCCCCCTTGCTACTGCTTTGTCTCTCTCTCAAAAAACCCAAAATCTTTAATATATACACAGTGAAAAAATTACTGAGATGTTAAATTGCTATATTAGAAAATATCCACGCAATGCAAAAATATTTTTGAAATGTAAAAAAAAAATAGGGACACCTGGGTGGCTCAGTTAGTTAAATGGCTGCCTTCGGCTCAGGTCATGATCCCAGGGTCCTGGGATTGAGCCCCACATTAGCTTCCCTGCTCAGCAGAGAGCCTGCTTCTTCCTCTGCCTGCTGCTCTGTCTACTTGTGCTCTCTTTCTTTTTCTGTCAAATAAATAAAATATTTTTTAAAAGAGAGAAAGAGAAACATAAGACATGAGATGAGATGTATGGAAACAAAAAGTGAGATGGCTGGGTGCCTGGGTAGCTCAGTCAGTTAAGCATCTGCCTTCAGCTAAGGTCATGATCCTGGAGTCCCTGGATCGAGTCCTCCATTGGGCTTCCTGCTCTGTGGGAAACCTGCTTGTCCCCCTCTCACTCCTCTTACTTGTGTTCCCTCTCTAGTTGTGTTTCTCTCTGTCAACTAAATAAAATCTTAAAAAAATGCGAGATGGCTGACATAAATCCAACTCTATCAATAACGTGAATAAAATAATACAATTAAAAGGCAGATTTTCGAAGTGGATAAATAAACATGGTCCAACTCTATGTTGTTCAAAGAGAAACATTTTAGATACAAAGATACAAATAGAGTGAAAGTAAAAAGGTTGGAAAAGAAAAATTAAGCAACTACAGAAAAGCTGGAATGCCTATTATAAATATAAGTTAAAACAGACCTTAAAGCAAAAGGAAGTTATCAAGAGGGAAATTTTATAATTACAATGGGGTCAATCCATCAGGAAGATATTTAAAAAATATAAACATCCATATACCCAATCACATACCCAATCACAGAACACCAAAATATATGAAGCAAAAAAAGAAAGGGAGAATACACACAAACAGTAAGAATTGGAGATTTCAATGACCCATTTTCAGTAATGAACAAGGCTAAGTTGACAAGAAAGATGGCAGAATAGGATGACTATATGTTCACTTCATCCCACAGATACAACTAGATAACACTCACATGAGTGTAAATTACCCAGAAAACCACCTGAGGACTGGTAGAACAAATTATACAACTAAATGTAGAGATGAGGCAACACTGAAAACATTTGCCTTTGAAAATTAGAGGGACAGAATTTCATGACTTCTTAAGCCAGCAGGACTTAAAACCAGGAATTTTAAAAATTAGCAGTCTCAGTCCTGGGAGAGCTGGTAGAGTGAGAAGAAACTGAGTCCCTGCTCTTAAAGAGACAGCACAGCAAACAGTCCCCAGAGATACATCATAGAAGCAGCAGTTTGAAAAATGCCTGGGGCACATAGGAGGGAAGCACGTTCTAGTGGGACAAAGATCATTGGGAGACTCCTCCACAACAAAAGAGCTGGCAAGTGCCATTTCCCACTCCCACCCCCACCGCCCAACATAAAAACACAACCACCTGCAAAAACCAGTGTGGTGCTGACATTCATTACTAAGATAACACCAAGTGTCCTGCCACATACATGCCCCATGCTTTGATGAATGCTGAGGTCCCCTCTCAAAGAAGACTGGCTCGCAAACCTCGTTAACACGTCATGCCCCACCACTCTGCATGTTGCAATCCATCCCCTCCCATAAACTTTCAGCTGAAGCCCAACCACAATGGTACCATACCTGTCAGTGTGAAAACAGCCCCCATAGGGGCCAGCACCACTCCAAAGTAGCTCCTGCCCTGGGGAAAGGGAAAGATTACCACACACCCAGTCAAACTGTGGTCGTAGCATTGGACAAGTCACAGAGAACCAGTCTGACTGCAGGTTATGCCAACCAAGAAAAACTTCTCAGGGATGACACAGAGAAAGCACACTGTAGTTTGGTTTTACTGCATTAAAAAAAAGATTTATTTATTTATTTTAGAGAAAGAACACAAACAGGTGGGGAGGGGCAGAAGGAGAGGAGGAGAATCCAAGGAGATTCCTGGCCAAGCATGGAGCCTGAGGCAGGGTTTGATATCATGAAACTGAGATCATGACATAAGCCAAAATCAGGAGTTTGAAGCTTAACTGAGTGAGCCATTCAGGCACCCCTGGTGCTACTACATTTCTGACAAATGCCTGGTCTGACTTACTTCAAGTCCAAGATAGGTCCAGACTGGCCCACTAACACTACAGGAATCAAACACTGCCTATAACGGGCAAAAATAACTGTTGAAGATGACAACTGAAAGCAAACGCAGATAAACCATAACAGTAGTGGACACATAACACACATAGGAGACCTCTGAAGTGCCAGGTTCCAGTAACAGAAGATGCTGAAATGCAGAGCACAAGAGGACCTCTTCTTCATAATGTCACTACTTTGAAGAGCAGGAAATACAGCTTAATTTTCTAATACACAAAAACAGAAACAGAGAGTAAAAGAAAATGAGAAGACAGAGGAGTATGTCCCCATTTAAAAGAAAAAGGACAAAATCACAGTAAGAAACCTTAGGTATATGGAGATAAGTAATATGCATGATAGAGAATTTAAAGAAATGATCATAAATATACTCACTGAACTTGAGAAAAGAGTGGAGGACATCAGTGAGACCCTTAACAAAGAGATGAATAAGAACCATAATAAATGAAATTTAAAAATTCACTAGATGATGTAAGTAGCAGACTTGAGAAAGCAGAAGATCAAATCAGAAACCTGGAGAACAGTGTAATAGAAAGTAATCAAGCAGAGCAGATGAGAGAAAAACAAATTATGCAAAATGAGAATAAACTTAGGGAACTCAGCTACACCATCAAGTGTACTAACATTTGCTTTATATGATCTCAGAAGAAGAGAGAGAAAAGGGGGCAGACCATTAATTTGAAGAAATAATAGCTGAAAAGTTCCCAAATCTAGAGAAGGGAAAGATATGAAGATACAGGAGGCACAAAGATATCCCAATAAAATCAACTCAAGGAAGTCCACACAAAGACACATAGTAATTAAAACAGAAAACTGTAGCAATAGAGAATTTTAAAAACATAAAAAAGAAAACAGTCACATACAAGGTAAACCCCATAAAGCTATCATTGAATTTTCAGCAGAAACTTTTCAGGCCAGAAGGCAGTGACATGATATATTTAAAGTGCTGAAAGGAAAAAATCTACAGCCAAGAATATTCTATCTAGGAAGGCTATCATTCAGAATAGAAAGAGAAAAATAATGTTCCATATTAAAAAAAAAGTTAAAGGAGTTCATGACCACTAAACCAACCTTATAAAAAATGTTAAAGGGGAGTATCTGAGTGGAAAGGAAAGACCACAGTAAGATAATGAAATGTGAGAAGCAAAAAAAAAGTAGTAAAAGATAGTGTATCTGTAAAAATCAGCTAAGAGACTACCAAAATAAAAGGATATAAAGGATGACACCATATACCCATAATGGGGGTGGGGAGTAAAGAATGGGTTCAAAGTTAAGCAACCACTGGGGCACCTGGGTGGTTCAGTCATTAAGTGTCTGCCTTTGGCTCAGGTCATAATTCCAGAGTTCTGGGATCAAGCCCCGCATCATGCTCCCTGCTCAGCAGGAAGTCTTCTTCTCCCTCTCTCACTCCCTCTACTTGTGTTCCCCTTCTAGCTCTGTATCTCTCTGTCAAATAAATAAAATATTTAAAAACAAAAACAAAGTTAAGCAACCACCAACTGAATATAAATTACTATATATGTATACATATTAAGTTATATATAAACTTAATGGTAACCACAAATCAAAACCAGTAATAAATATTTAAAAAAATGAACAGAAAGAAATCCAAGTGTATCACTAAAGAGAGCCAACTTATGAGAGAAGATATCAAAGGAATAAAGGAACAGAGAACTACAAAAATAACCATAAATTAAGTAACAAAATGGTAATAAATACGTACCTTTCAATAATTACTTTGAATGTAAATAGAATAAATGCTCTGATCAAAAGCCATAGGGTGACAGAATGCATGAAAAAAATATGACTCATCTGTATGCTGCCTACAAGAGATTCATTTCATACTTAAAGATACATGTAGGTTAAAAGTGAGAGGATAGAGAAATATTTAGCATGTAAATGGATATGAAAGAAACCTGGGTAGCAATACTTATATCAGATAAGAGAATTTAAAACAAAAACTATAAGAAGGGACAAATGAGGACACTATATAATCATAATGGAGACAATCCAGTAAGAAGATATTACAATTATAAATACTTACACACACAACATGGAATTACCCAAATACATAAAACAGTTAATAATAAACATTAAGAAATTAATTGATTGGGGGAGGCAAGGTGGCAGAGAAGTAGGGGACTCTTTTTCAAATGGTCTCATGAAATGAGCTAAATATCTACCAGAACACTCTGAACACCAATGAAATCAGCCTGAGATGTAAGACTATATACTTTTGGATCTCTATGGGGGCAGAAGAGCATCCACAGAGAGGTAAAGCAGAGTGGGAGTGCTCAGACTGATTTTGGAGGAGGAACAGAAGGGGGAGGGAGCCATCAGAAGCGATGCATTGGAAGGTAATATCCCAAGACAAAATTGCTTGGTGACCAGCATCAACTTGCAGTCTGGTTAAAAGCACTCAAAAGCAAAAGGTCTCAAGAGGCAACTGGGGGACTCTTAGGGCTACTGAAAGGGACATAAAACTGCAGTCCAGGCCAGCGACAGAAGACAATCCCCAGCACCTGAATAAACCTGTCAGTGTGGAGTCCCTGAAACTGTGCTTGCATCACCACTTGGGCTGGGCATACGCAACCTGTCTTCCCACACCCTTCTGAGCAATGTGCAGGACCGCCAGATCCGAGAGCACCCAGCATAAGTGTGGGCTCCAGAGAGCATCCAGACAACGACAGGCTCACACAAATCGATATCACTCATGGTTTCTGTGGCATGGGAGTGAAGGGACAAGTGGGGGACTTGGGCACCATTCTGGCTGTAGACTGGGGGTGTGTGCTACCTGTGAGAGGTGGCAGGGTGCAGAGGAGAGTGCAGAAGGGGAGTCTGTGTGTCCTGGACCATCTAGAGTGGAGCAGACTGAGGCTTCTCTCTGAGAGGGAGGTAGGGTGCAGACAGCTTACTTTCCTCTGACTCTCCAAAACCTGCAAAAAGCCACAAAAGATGCTATCAATGAACAAAAGAACAAAAACCTCCAGAAAACAAAAGCCTGAAAAACTGGTTTCCATAGAGCCCTGCCCCTTGATATGGGGTAAGGGAACTCAGCCCAAGCAACACTGACTGAAAAACAATGCAACAGGCCCCTGCCCCAGAAGACAAGCCAGAAGAACAAGAGGACAACCACCAAAGGGTCTCCATAAAACTGTAAAACCTCAATATTGGGGAAAAAACAATATATTAAGCTTTCGGTACCACCCCCAAACCTGTATATTTTATAGATAGAGCTTTTCATTTTTTTTAGCTTTTCATTTTAATTTTTTTAAGTTTTTTTCTTTTAAATTCATTCTCACGATTCTTGTTCATTTTTTAACCCACTTGTTATTACAATTTGATATTTAATACAACATTCCATAATAACTTTTTTTTAAAGATTTTATTTATTTATTTGACAGAGAGAAACACAGCCAGAGAGGGAACACAAGCAGGGGGAGTGAGAGAGGGAGAAGCAGGCTTCCCGCCGAGCAGGGAGCCCGATGTGGGACTCGATCCCGGGTCTCCAGGATCACGACCTGAGCCGAAGGCAGTCGCTTAACCAACTGAGCCACCCAGGCGCCCCATAATAACTTTTTAACATCAACTTGTTTGCATACATATACCTGCGTTTGTTTGTTTCTTTTTTGGTTTTGTTTTTAAATATACATATAGATTTAAGCTTCAAGGTAATCCTTCATTCCTATTCAATACTAGCCCTAATATAAACCAATTTTAATTTCCCAATATTTCCAGAAAGTTGAGTCCTCTAACATTAATAACAAGATACACCCAGGAGGAACTGAAATACTTTCCTTGCCCATAACAAGGCTTCCCATCTTATTCTTTTGTCAGTGTTTCTGTGTATTTGTTTTTGTCTTGGTACTATCTAAATATTATTCTTGGGGGTCGTTTGGGCTGGGCTTGGCTTTTTGGTTTTTTCCCCCCTTTATTTTACTTTTTTTCTTTAAGATTTTATTTTATTTATTAATTTGACACAGAGAGAGATTACAAGTAGGTAGAGAGGCAGACAGAGAAAGTGGAGGAAGCAGGCTCCTCACCGAGCATAGAGCCTGACGCAGGCCTCAATCCCAGGACCTTGCGATCATGACCTGAGCCGAAGGCAGAGGCTTAACTCACTGAGCCACCCAGGCACCCATTTCTTTTACCTTTGACATTCTTTTTATTTATTCTTTTCTGTTTTTCTGCCATATAAATCCTACCATTGGGGTCCATTTGGGCTGGTTTTTTTCTTGCTTTTTTTCTCTTTTCCTCTCTCTTTTTTCTTTCTCCTTCCTGTTCGGTGATGACTTCTGATTCCTCTAAAATCTTCTAGTGGGAAACTCACCTGGATCATGGTTGATATATTCATCCATATATCCCCTCAACCATGCATCACCAATATGACTCGAAGGAGAAACACCCAACAGAAGAAAAACTCAGAGACTGCAACCTGTTACAAAAATCCTGGATATGGACATAAACAATATGACAGAAATGGAACTCAGGGAAGCAATTATCCAAGCAATGGCTAAGTTGAAAAAGACCATCAGTGGCAAGACAGAATCTATAAGAGGGAAGTGAAAGCCAACATGGCAGAGGTTAAAAATGCTATCAATGAGATCCAATATAATCTAAATACTCTAACAGTTAGGATAAGAGAAGCAGAAGATCACATTAGTGATCTAGAAGACAGATTGATTGAGAAGGAGGAGCAGGAGAAGTCCTGGAACAAACAGCTAAAATCCCATGAAAATAGAATTAGGGAAATAAATGATGTCATGAAATGCTCCAATATCAGGATTATTGGAATCCCTGTGTGAGTTGAGAGAGAGAGAAGTCTAGAAGATACAGTTGAACAAATCCTGGATGAAAATTTCCCTAATCTGGGGAATGAAACAAGTGTTCATGTCCTAGAGGCAGAGAGGACACCCCTCGAGATCAGAAAAACCTCCAAGCACATAATTGTGAAATTCACAAATCATAAATTCAAAGAATATGTCTTAAGGGGAGCTAGGGGGAAGAGATCCCTTATGTACAGAGGGAGGACCATCAGAATAATGTGAGACCTATCCACAGAAACCTGGCAAGCCAGAAAGGGCTGGCAAGACATATTCAGGAAATTAAATGAAAAATATGTAAACAAGGTAATGTACCCAACAAGGTTGACTTTCAAAATGAAAGAAGAGATAAAGTGCTTCCAGGACCGGCAAGGTCTAAAAGATTATGTGACCACCAAGCCAGCACTACAAGAAATATTAAGGGGGGTTCTATAAAAGAGGAACAAACCTAAGAGTGACAGAGAACAGAAATTTACAGAGGTAATCTACAGAAACAAGAACTTCACAGGCAACATGATGTCAATAAAAATGTATCTTTCAATAATCACTCTCAACATGAATGGCCTAAATGCTCCAATAAAATGGCACAGGGTTGCAGACTGGATAAAATAACAGGACCCGTCCATATGCTGTCTACAAGAAACACATTTTGAATCTAAAGATACATCCAGACTAAAAGTGACGGGATGGAGAACTATCTTTCATGAAAATGGACCTCAAAAGAAAGTGGGGGCAGTGATTCTCATATTAGACAAATTAGATTTTAATCTAAGGACTGTAGTTAGAGATACAGAAGGACACTACACCACTCTTTTTTAAAGATTTTTTATTTATTTATTTGACATACACAGAGAGAAATCACAAATAGTCAGAGAGGCAGGGAGAAAAAGAGGGAGAAGCAGCCTCCCCGCTGAGCAGAGAGCCCGATGTGGGACTTGATCTTAGGACCCTGAGATCATGACCTGAGCTGAAGGCAAAGACTTAACCTTCTGAGCCACCCAGGCACCCCACACTACATCATTCTTAAAAAGTACATACACCAAGAAGATCTAACAATTGTAAATATTTATACCCCCAACATGGGAGCATCCAACTACATAGGCCAACTGCTAAGCAAAATAAAGAGTCATATTGATAGGAATACATTAATTGTGGGAGATCTTAACATGCCACTCTCAGCAATGGACAGATAATCTAAACAGAAAATCAACAAAGAAACAAGAGCTTTGAATGACACATTGGACCAGATGGATCTCATAGATATATTCAGAACATTCCACCCTAAAAAACCAGAATTCTCATTCTTCTCAAGTGCACATGGAACTTTCTCCAGAATAGACCACATACTAGTTCACAAATCAGGACTCAACTGATACCAAAAGATTGAGATTATTCCCTGTATATGCTTTGACCACAAAGCCTTAAAACTGGAATGCAACCACAACAAAAAGTTCAGAAGGAATTCAAACACATGGAAGCTAAAGACTATCCTGCTCAAAAATGTTTGGATCAAACATGAAATCAAAGAAGAACTTAAACATTTCATGGAAACCAATGAGAATGAAGATACATCGATCCAAAACCTATGGGATATGACAAAGGCAGTCCTAAGAAGGAAATACATAGCCATCCAAGCCTCTCTCAAAAAATTAGAAAATCCTGAATACACCAACTCTCTTTACACCTTAAAGACCTGGAAAATCAACAACAAATTAAGCCAACCCCAAATAAAAGAAGGGAAATGATTAATATTAGAGCAAAGACCAATGATTAGAAACTGGAGATACAGCAGAACACATCAACAAAACTAGAAGCTGGTTCCTTGAAAGAACTAGTAAGATCAATAAACCATTGGTTAAACTAATCCAAAAGAAAAGGGAGAAGACCTGAATTAATAAAATTATGAATAAAAGGGGAGAGATCATGGCTAACACCAAGGAAATATAAACAATCATCAGAAATTATTATCGAGTTATATGCCAATATGTTAAATAATCTAGAAGAATGGAAACATTCCTGAAAATCTATGAACTTTCAAGACTGAAACAGGAAGAAATTGACAGCTTGAATAGACCAATATCTAGTAACTAGATTGAAGCAGTGACCAAAAACCTCCCAAAAAACAAGAGCCCAGGACCTGACGGATTCCCTGGGGAATTCAATGAAACATTCAAAGAGGAAATAATACCTACTCTCCTGAAGCTGTTTCAAAATATAGAAACAAAAGAAAAACTTCCAGACTCTTTCTATGAATCCAGCATTACCTTAATCCCCAAACCAGGCAAAGACCCCATCATAAAGGAGAATTTCAGACCAATATCCCTGATGAACATGGATGCCAATATTCTTAACAAGATCCTAGCTAATAGGATCCAACAGTACATTAAAGAGATTATCCACCACGACCAGGTGGGATTTATCCCTGTGATGCAAGGGTGGTTCAGCATTTAAAAATAAATCAATGTGATAGAACAAATCAATAAGAGAAGACACGGTACTCTCAATTGATGCAGAAAAAGCATTTGACAAAATACTTCATCCATTCCTGATTAAAACTCTTCAGAATATAGGGATAGAGGAAACATTCCTCAACCTCATAAAATCTATCTATGAAAAACCCACAGCAAATATCATTATCAATGGGGAAAAACTGACAGCTTTCTCACTGAGATCAGAAACAAGACAAAGATGCCCACTCTCGCCACTATTGTTCAACATAGTGTTTGATCCTAGAAACAGCAATCAGACAACAAAAATAAATAAAAGGCATTCAAACTGGCAAAGAAGAAGTCAAACTCTCTCTCTTTGCAGATGACATGATACTCTATGTGGAGAACCCAAAAGACTCTACCCCCAAACTACTGGAACTCATACAACAAATCAGTACTGTGGCAGGATAGAAAATCAATGCACAGAAATCAGTTGCGTTTTTATACACTAACACAGATAATATAGAAAGAAATCAGAGAATCGATTCCATTTGCTCTAGCACCAAAGACCATAAGATACCCAGGAATAAACCTAACCAAAGAAGTTAACAATCTGTCCTCAAGGAACTACAGAACACTCATGAAAGAAATTGAGGAAGACACAAAAAGATGGAAGAGCATTCCATGCTCATGGATCAGAAGAGTAAACATTGTTAAAATGTCTATACTGCCCAGAGCAATCTATATTTTCAATGCCATCCCAATCAAAATTCCACCAACATTTTTCAAAATGCTGGAAAAAATAGTCTTGAAATTTATATGGAACCAGAAAAGACCCCGAGTTGCTAAGGAAATGTTGAACAAGAAAAACAAAACTGGGGGCATCATGTTGCCTGATTTCAAGCTTTATTACAAAGCTGTGATCACCAAGACAGCATTGTATTGGCACAAAAACATTCAAATAGACCAATGGAACAGAGTAGAGAGTCCAGAAATGGGCCCGCAACTCTATGGTCAAATAATATTTGACAAAACAAGAAAAAATATCCAGCGGAAAAAAGACAATCTCTTCAGTAAATGGTGCTGGGGAAATGGGACAGTTACATATAGAAGAATGAAACTCAACCATTCTCTTATACCACACACAAAGGCAAACTTGAAATGGGTGAAAGACCTTAACATGAGGCAGGAATCTATCAAAATCCTAAAGTCGACCATAGGCAGTAACTTCTTTGACATTGGCCACAGCAACTTCTTTCAAGACATGTCTCCAAAGGCAAAGGAAACCAAAGTGAAAATAAACTTTGGGAACTTCATCAAAATCAAAGCTTCCATACAGCAAAGGAAACAGTCAACAAAACAAAGAAGCAACCCATGGAATGGGAGAAGATATTCGCAAATGATGCTACAGGCAAAGGGTTGATATCCAAGATCTGTAAAGAACTCCTCAAGCTCAACAACCAAAAAAAAAAAAAGATGATTACGTCAAAAAATGGGCAGGAGACATGAAGAGGCACTTTTCCATAGAAGACATACAAATGGCTAACAGACACATGAAAAAAATGTTCATCATCATTAGCCATCAGGGACATTCAAATCAAAACCATACTGAGATACCACACGACGCCAGTCAGAGGGCCAAAATTAACAGGACAGGAAACAACAAGTTTTGGAGAGGCTGTGGAGAAAGGGGAACCCTCTTATACTGTTGGTGGGAATGCAAGTTGATGCAGCTGCTTTGGAAAACAGTATGGAGATTCCTTAAAAAATTAAAAATAGAGCTACCCTATGACCCTGCAATTGAACTACAGGGTATTTATACAGATGTAGTGAAAAGAAGGGCCATATGTACCCCAATTTTCATGGCAGCAAGGGCCACAATCGCCAAACTATGGAAAGAACCAAAATGCCTTCAACAGTCGAATGGATAAAGAAGATACGGTCCATATATACAATGGAATATTATGCCTCCATCAGAAAGGATGAATACCCAACTTTTGTAGTAACATGGACTGGATTGGAGATTATGCTGAGTGAAATAAGCCAAGTAGAGAAAGTCAAATATCATATGGTTTCACCTACCTGTGGAGAAGGAGTAATATGGAGGACAGTAGGAGAAGGAAAGGAAATATGAACTGGGGTAAATCAGGGAGGGGGATGAAACACAAGAGACTTTGAACTCAGAAACAAACTGAGGGTTTTGGAAAGAGGAGGGTGGGGGGATGGGTGAGCCTGGTGGTGGGTATTGAGGGCACAAATTGCATGGAGCACTGGGTGTGGGGCATAAACAATGAATTTTGGAACACCGAAAAAATTAAACAATGTAATAAGAAATACATAATTAAAAAAAGAAATGAAGCAATAGTAATACAATAATAGTAGTGGAGGTTAACATCCCACCTATATCAATGGAGAGATCATCCAAACAGAAAATCAACAAGGAAACCATGACTTTGAATGACACACTGGACCAGATGGATTTAACAGATACATTCAGAACATCCCATCCTAAAACAGCAGAATATAAATGTTTTTCAGCGGCACATGAACATTTTCCAGAATAGGTTACATATTAGGCCAAAAACAAGACCCGTAAATTCAAGCTTGATGACATCATGTATCTCTTCTGACAAAAGTACTACCACTTTAGAAATCAGCCACAATAAAAGACTGAAAAGACCACAAATATATGGAGATTGAATAACATGCCTCTAAACAGTAAATGGGTTAACCAAGACTTCAAAGAAACTCAAAATTATATAGAAACAAATGAAAACACAAAGGTCCAAAACTTTTGGGTTGCAGTAAAAGCATTTCTAAGATGTAAGTTTATAGCCATACAGGCTTATCTCAAAAAGCAAGGAAAATCTCAAATAAACAACCAACATTTACACCTAAAGAGCTAGGAAAAGATGAAAAAACAAAATCTAAAACCAGCAGATGGCAATAAATAGTAAAGATTGGAGTAGAAATAAATGATATAGAAACTAAAAAGCAAAAAACAAGTTTAACATAATAAAAATTAACAAAAACAAATATTTGCTTAAGATTTTAAAAACCCAATAGTAGTACAGATAAATGAAACTAGGAGCTCCTTCTTTGAATAGATAAGAAATATTCATAAACCTCTAGCCAGACTCATCAGGAAGAAAAGAGAAACCAAGCCACGAGAGACTCTTGACTGTAGAGAACAAACTGAGGGTTGATATTGGGAGGTGCATAGGGAATGCGCTAAACGGGTGATAGGTATTAAGGAGGGCACTTGTGATGAGCACTGGGTGTATATGTAAGTGATGAATCACTATATTCTATACCTTAAACCAATTTTTCCACATATGTTAACTAGAATTTCAATAAAAACATGAAAGCTAAAACAACAACAACAGAAAAAAACATTTGCAGGCCAGAAAAGAGTGAAATGATATAAGTAAAGTTCTTTTAAAAACTGCCAACTAAAAATATTATATCTGGCAAAATTCTCTCCATCAAAAATGAGTAAGACTTAAAGACACACCAGAACAAAGAAAAGTTGAGGTAGTTCATCACCACTATCCCACCTGCCTTACAAGAAACACTAATGATGGATGAAATGAAAGGATGCTGAATAGCAAGCACCGTGATAGCACTAGAAAGTATAAAACTCATTAGTAAAAGTAAGTAGAAAGACAAGTAAAGAATACTATTACTTTAATGTTGGTGGGGAAATTACTTTATTTCAAGGATATAATTAAAATGCAGAAGTATTAAAAATAACTATGATTGTATACCTGTTTAAAGATCTGTAACATTAACATATGTTAGTTATTATGACAACAATACCCCATAAAGGGGGGAGAAATTAAAGCACAGAGTTTTTGTATGTAATTGAACTCAAATTATAAATGTATGAAATATTATGTAAGCCCAAGTTCACTGCAAGCAAAACAAAACAAGAGAAATTACACAAAAGTAAAACAGGAAGGAATCAAAGTGTATCAACACAAAATCAACAAACCAAAATGAAGACAGCAAGAGAGGAACCGACAAAAGAACTACAAAACTAACAAAAACAATCAACAAAATGTCAATAGTATTTTATTCCCTAACAACAACCACTATAAATGTAAATGGATTAAAGTCCCTTAATCAAATGACATAGAAGGACTGGATTTTCAAGTCATTTAAAATATTTATCATTTATTTATTTATTTATTTATTTATTTATTTATTTATTTATTTGATCATTCATTCAGGGGAAGGGACAGAGGGAGAGGGAGAGAGAGTCTCAGGCAGATTCCACACTGAGTGAAGAGACTGATGTGGGGCTCAATCTCATGACCCTGAGATCATGACCTTGAGTTCATGACCTGAGGCAAAACCGAGTCAGACACCCAGCCAACAGTGCCACTGAGGTGTCCCTGGATTTTAAAAATGTACCAACTATATGCCAGCTATAAGAAACTCATTTAATTTTCTTTTCTGTAGATTTATTGAGGTAAAATGTAGAAGTGAAATTGAAAATATTAGGGGTTTATGATGTGAACATTTCATATATATAAATTGTGAAATGATTGCCACAATTAAGTTAATAAGCACTCCCATCACCACATACAGTTACTCTTAATTGTTATTGCTAAGAACACTTAAAATATACTCTCTTAATAAGTTTTCAAAGATATAATAAAGAATTTATGTATTTTTTAATTAAAATATAATGCATTATTTGTTTCAGGGGTACAGGTCTGTGATGCATTAGTATTACACAATTCACAGCACTGACCGTAGCATATACCCTCCACAATGTCCATCACCCACCCATCCCATCCCTCCCAGTACATCCCCTCCAGTAACCCTCAGTTTGTTTTCTGAGATTAAGAGTCATTTATGGTTTGTCTCCCTCCCCGGTTTCATCTTATTTCATTTTTCTCTCCATTCCCCTAAGATCCTCTGTCTTCTTTCTCAAATTCCTCATACCAGTGAGATATCATAATTCTCTTTCTCGGATTGACTTATTTTGCATAGCCTAATACCCTTTAGTTTCATCCAAAGCACTGCAATTGGCAAGATTTGGCATTTTTGATGGCTGCATAATATTCAATTGTACATATATACCACATATTCTTCATCCATCCATCTGTTGATTGACATCTAGACTCTGGCCATAGCTTGGCTATTGTGGGCATTGCTACTAAAAAACATTGGGCTGTAAAAGCCCCTTAAGATCACTACATTTTTATCTTTGGGGTAAATACCCAGTAGTGCAATTGCTGTATCATAGGATAGCTCTATTTTCAACTTTCTGAGGAACATCCATACTGTTTTCCAAAGTGGCTGCACCAGCTTGCATTCCCACCAACAGTGTAGGAGGAATCCCCTTTCTCCACATCCTTCCAACACCCATCATTTCCTGACATTAATTTTAGCCATCCTGACTGGTATGAAGTGGCATCTCACTGTGGTTTTGATTTGTGTTTCCCTGATGCCAGGGGATGTTGAGCGCTTTTTCATATGTGTGCTGGCCATTTGGATGTCTTCTTTGCAGAAATGTCTGTTCATGTCTTCTGCCCATTTCTTGATTTGATTATTTGTCCTTTGGATGTTGAGTTTGATATGTCCTTTATAGATTTTGGATAGTAACCCTTTATCTGATATGTCATTTGCAAATATTTTCTTCCATTGTGTCAGTTGTCTTTTGGTTTTGTTGATTGTTTCCTTTGCTGTGCAAAAGCTGTTGATCTTGATGACGTTCCAGTAGTTCCTTTTTCCCCTTGCTTCCCTTGCCTTTGGCGATGTTTCCAGGAAGAAGTTGCTGTGGCTGAGATCTAAGAGGTTGCTTCCTGTGTTCTCCCCAAGGATTTTGATGGATTCCTGTATCACATTGAGGTCTTTCATCCATTTTGAGTCTGTTTTTGTGTGTAGTGTAAGAAAATGACCCAGTTTCATTCTTCTGCATGTGGCTGTCCAATTTTCCAAACACCATTTGTTGAAGAGACTGTCTTTTTTCCATTGGATATTCTTTCCTGCTTTGTCGAAGATTAGTTGACTGTAGAGTTAAGGGTCCATTTCTGGGTTCTCTATTCTATTCCATTGATCTATGTGTCTGTTTTTGTGTCAGTACCATACTGTCTTGATGATTATAGCTTTGTAATAGAGCTTGACATCTGGAATTGTGATGCTGCCAACTTTGGCTTTCTTTTTCTAGAAAGATGCTCTAGGTAGCATAGACATTTTCATAATATTTGTTCTTCCAATCCATGTGCATGGAATGCTTGTCCATTTCTTTGTGTCTTCCTCAATTTCTTTCATGAGTATTCTATAGTTTTCTGAGTACGGTGTCTTTGCCTCTTTGGTTATATTTATTCTTAGGTATCTTATGGTTTCGAGTGCAATTGTAAATGGAAACAACTCCTTAATTTGTCTTTCTTCTGTCTTGCTGGTGTATAGAAATGCAACTGATTTATGTGCATTGGTTTTATATCCTGACTTTACTAGATTCCTGTATAAGTTCCAGCAGTTTTGGAGTAGAGTCTATTGGGTTTCCACATTATCATCTACAAAGACTGAGAGTGTGACTTCTTCTTTGCCAATTCTGATGCCTTTTATTTCTTTTTGTTGTCTGATTGCTGAGGCTAGGACTTCTAGTACTGAATAGCAGTGGTGATAGTGGACAGCCCTGCCATGTTCCTGACCTTAGGGGAAGAGCTCTCAGTTTTTCCCCATTGAGAATGATATTTGCTGTGAGTTTTCCATAGATGACTTTTATGATATTGAGGTATGTACCCTCTATCCCTACAGTGAGAAGAGTTTTGATCAGGAAAGGATGTTGTACTTTGTCAAATGTTTTTTCTACATCTATTGAGAGTATTGTATGGTTTTTGTTCTTTCTTTTATTAAGGTATTGTATCACACCGATTGATTTGCGGATGTTGGATCAACCTTGCAGCCCAGGAATAAATCCCACTTGGTTGGGGTGAATAATCCTTTTAATGTACTGTTCCAACCTATTGGCTTGTATTTTGGTGAGAATTTTTGCATCCATGTTCATCAGGGATATTGGTCTCTAATTCTCCTTTTTAATGGGGTCTTTGTCTGGTTTGGGATCAAGGTAATGGTGGCCTCATAAGATGAATTTGGAAGTTTTCCTTCCATTTCGTTTTTCTGAAACAGTTTCAGGAGACTAGGTATTAATTCTTCTTTAAATGTTTGCTAGAACTCCCCTGGGAAGCCATCTAGCCCTGGGTTCTTGTTTTTTGGAATTTTTTCATGACTTCTTCATTCTCCTTACTGGTTATGGGTCTGTTCAGATTTTCTATTTCTTCCTGGTTCAGTTTTGGTAGTTTACACATCTCTGGGAATGCATCCATTTCTTCCAGATTGTTCAATTTCCTGATGTATAGTTGTTCAGAATGTTATTGTTTCTATTTCTTTGGTGTTGGTTGTGATCTCTCCTCTTTCATTCATGGTTTTATTAATTTGGGTCCTTTCTCTTTCCTTTTTGATAAGTCTGGCCAGGGGAATATCCATCTTTGTAATTCTTTCAAAGAACGAGCCCCTAGTTTCATTGATCTGTTCTACTGTTCTTTTGGTTTCTATTTCATTGATTTCTGCTCTGATCTTTATTATTTCTCTTCTCCTGCTGGGTTTAGGATTTGTTTACTGTTATTTCTGCAGCTCCTTTAGGTGTAGGGTTAGGTTGTATATTTGAGACCTTCCTGGTTTCTTGAGAAAGGCTTGCATTGCTATATACTTTCCTCTCAAGACTGTCTTTGCTATGTCCCAAAGATTTCGGACAGTTGTGTTTCTATTTTCATTTGTTTCCATGAATTTTTTAAGTTCTTCTTTAATTTCCTGGTTGATACATTCATTCTTTAGTAGGATGTTCTTTAGCCTCCATGTATTTGAGTTCTTTCCAGCTTTTCCCTTATGGTTGATTTCTAGTTTCAAAGAATTATGGTATTATGCAGGGAATGATCCCAATCTTTTGGTACTGGTTGAGACCTGATTTGTGACCCAGGATGTGATCTATTCTGGGGAATGTTCTAGTGCACTAGAGAAGAATGTGTATTCTATTGCTTTAGGATGGAATGTTCTGAATATATCTGTGATATCCATCTGGTCCAGTGTGTTGTTGAAGGCCTTTATTTCCTTGTTCAATCTTTTGCTTAGATGATCTGCCCATTTCAGTGAGGGGGGTTTAAAGTCTCCTACCATTATTGTATTATTGTCGAGGTGTTTCTTTGATTTTGTTATGAATTGGTTTATATAATTGGATGCTCCCATGTTAGGGGCACAGATATTTAAAATTGTCAGAGCTTCTTATTGGAGAACCCCTTTAAGTATGATATAGTCTCCTTCCTCATCTCTTATTATAGCCTTTGGCTTAAAATCTAATTTGTCTGATATAAGGATTGCCACCCCAGCTTTCTTTTGATGTCCATTAGCATGGTAAATTGTTTTCCACCACGTCACTTTAAATCTGGGGGGTGTTTGGGTTTAAAATGAGTCCCTTGCAGACAGCATATCAATGGGTCTTGTTTTTTAATCCATTCTGATATCCTGTGTTTTTTTATTAGAACATTTAGCTCATTTACATTCAGGGAAACTATTGAAAGATATGAATTTAGTGCCATTATATGTCTGTAAGGTGACTGTTACTCTATATTGTCTCTGTTCCTTCCTGGTCTATGTTACTTTTAGGCTCTCTCTTTGCTTAGAGGACTTCTTTCAATATTTCCTGTAGGGTTGGTTTGGTGTTTGCAAATTCTTTTAGTTTTTGTTTGTCCTGGAAGTTTTTTATTTCTCCTATTTTCAATGATAGCTTAGCTGGATACAGTATTCTTGGTGCCATACTTTTCTCACTTAGTGCTCTGAATATATCATGCCAGTTCTTTATGGCCTGCCAGGTCTCTGTGGATAGGTCTGCTGCCAACCTAATATTTCTACCATTATAGGTTACAGACCTCTTGTCCCAAGCTTCTTCCCAGATTTTCTCTTTGTCACTGAGACTTGTAAGTTTTACTATTAGATGACAGGGTGTGGATCTATTTTTATTGATTTTGAGGTCGGTTCTCTATGCCTCCTGGATTTTGATGCCAGTTCCCTTGCCCAAATTAGGGATAATAACTTATTATTATTATCTATAATTTGCTCCAATATACCTTCTGCCCATAACTCTCTTTCTTCTTCCGGGTTCCTAATTATTCTAAATTGTTTTGTCCTATGGTATCACTTATCTCTTGAATTTCCCCCCTTCAATTTTTCTCTCTTGAATCCCCCCGCCTTGTGATTAGTAGTTATCTCTTTTTCTAAGCTTCTTTATTCACAATCATTTGGTCTCCTATATCCCTAATTCTCTATGCTGCCTCATTTATCCTAGCAATAAGAGGCTTCATTTTTTATTGTACCTCATTAATAGTTCTTTTGATTTCAACTTGATTAGGTTTTAGTTCTTTTATTTCTATTATTTTTAGTTTTTTTTATTTCTCCAGAAAGGGATTCTCTAGTATCCTCTATGCTTTTTTTCAAGCCCAGCTAGTATCTTTATAATCATCATTCTGAACTCTAGTTCTGACATCTTACTGATGTCTGTATTGATTAGGTCCCTAACAGTTGTTACTGCCTCTTGCTCTTTTTTTTTTAAAGATTTTATTTATTTGACAGAGAGAAACAGAGCCAGAGAGGGAACACAAGCAGGGGGAGTGAGAGAGGGAGAAGCAGGCTTCCCGCTGAGCAGGGAGCCCAATATGGGACTCGATCCCGGGTCTCCGGGATCATGACCTGAGCCGAAGGCAGTTGCTTAACCAACTGAGCCACCCAGGCGCCCCCCTCTTGCTCTTTTTTTGAGGTGAGTTTTTCCACTTTGTCATTTTGTCAAGAGAAGAATAGATGAATGAGAGAACAAAATGGTAATAGGGTAACAACAACCCCCAGAAAAATATACACTAAACAAATCAGAAGAGATCCAAAACTGGCAGAAAAGAAATGGAAATATATACATACATACAGGCTGATGAATAGGATAGGGCCACACACCTGATTTTGAGTGTATTTTGGTCTATTAGAAGAAACTGTCTCCCAAAATTTTAAAGAAAGTAAAATATATATACAAAAAATAAGGTTAAATGCAATGAAAGGATAGAATACGACTATAAGGATGAAGATTAAAAATGATTTTTAAAAAGGTATTGATAAGATGTTGGTTAAAATAGAAAAGAGAAAAAATTTTAAAAAATAGGAAAAGAAAAAATAAAGAAAATTAAAAAATTTTAACTTTGAAAGACTAAAAGAATCATGGGGGGAAAGCCATGAATTCTGTTTTGTATTCCTGTAGCTCTAGAGTTTTGCAGTTCTCATTGATTGGTGAACTTGGTCTTGGCTGGCTGTTCTTACTGATCTTCTGGGGGAGGGGCCTGTTGCAGTGATTCTGAAATGTCTTTGCCTGAGACAGAATTGCCCAGCCCTTGCTGGAGCCAGGCTAAGCAATCTGCTCAGGTTTGCTCTCGGTAGCTTTTATTCCCTGAAATCTTTCCATACAGCTTTGGAGGACAAGAATGAAAATGGCAGACTCACAAACTCCTGCCCCAGAGGAAATGAGAGCTCAGTCCTAGTCTTCAGTGAGTCCTTAGAGAAAAGTAGTCAATCACTCCTGCCTCCCTGGTCTCTGGCCGTGCTCCATGCTCACCCGGCCCATGACCAAGTGTTTCTCTCTCTGGCACCTGGACCCATTTGGAGTTTCCAAACCCAACAGATTTCCACAGGGCGGTGCTCCTCCCAGTGGAGGAAGGGGGGGTCTCCCCAGATCTGCCACTGGTGGGGTGCCTGCTCAAAGAGTAGTGGCCCGACTGTGCCAGGAATCACAGTTTATGGCAACCTCGAGCTAAGAGCCCACTCCTTGGCTCCATCTTTGCAGTCAGCTTCCTCACTCTAATACCTTGGAGCTCTGCCACACTCAGGCATCCCTGGTCTTTCTGTGACCCCAAGGGTCCTGAAACCACACTGTCTCTGTGAGGGCTCCAGCTCCCACTTAGCCTCTGGAGTGACGTCCCTCAGTGAAGCAGACTTCTAAAAGTTCTGATTTTGTGCTGCACTGCTCTACCACTTGCCGGGAGCCAGCCCCTCCCCCCACCATCTATTTTCCCATATATCACCTCACATTCACTTCTCCACATGTCCTACCTTCCAGAAAGTGGTTGCTTTTCTGTTCATAGAATTGCTGTTATTCTTTTTTCTTTGATCTCCTGTTGCATTTGTAGGTGTTCAGAATGCTTAGATAGCTATCTAGCTGAATTCCTGGGACCAGACGATATTTTGGTCTCCTGCTCCTCCGCCATCTTGCTCCTCCCCCTTAAAGATACAATAAAGTATTACAGACAATAGTTTTACTTCACATTACATCCTGAAAATGTTTGATTTTTTTTTTAGGGTTGTGATGTGGGCATTGAAGCTTTTTCAGTGTATGATTATTTTTTAATTTAAAATCATTTTAAATTTAAATTCAATTAATTAACATATAACATTATTATTTTCAGATGTAGAGTTTCGTGATTCATCAATTTTATATAATACCCAATGCTCATTACATCACATGCCTTCTTCAATGTCCATCATCTAGGTCCCCCACCCCCTCCTTTTCAGAAACCCTCAGATTGTTTTCCATGATTACGAGTATCTTATGGTTTGTCTCCCTCTCTGATTTTACCTTGTTTTATTTTTTTCTTTCTTCCCTTATAGATCCTGTTTTGTTTCTTAAATTTCACATCTGAGTTCATATGATAATTTTCTTTCTCTGAATGACTTATTTTGCTTAGCATAATACCCACTAATTCCATCCATATGGTTGGAAATGGAAAACTTATTCAGCCTACAGTTAAATGATGATACTCTTTGACCAAAATGTATCCATTTTCCCCACTCCACAGCACCTGGAAACCACCATTTTATTACTCTCTGCAGGTATAAGTGTGACATTTTCTAAGATTCACATATGTTGGGGCGCCTAGGTGGCTCAGTTGGTTAAGCAACTGCCTTCAGCTCAGATCATGATCCCGGAGACCCGAGATTGAGCCCCACATTGGGCTCCCTGCTTGACGGGAAGCCTGCTTCTCCCTCTCTCACTCCCCCTGCTTGTGTTCCCTCTCTCGTTGTGTTTCTCTCTGTCAAATAAATAAATAAATTATTTTTTTAAAAAAAAGATTCACATATGTTATGAGATAAAATATTCATGTTTCTCTAACTTAATTCATTTAGCATAATGACTCCCAGGTTTATCATGCTGCAAAACACAGGAATTCCTTCTTTTTTTTGGGTATAATATCCATTGTATGTATGTTAGTGTGCATGTATGTATGTGTATATGTATATGCACTCATATATATATGCATACACACACACACACACACATACATGTCTGTATGTATGTATCTTACATTATTTTGTCCATTCATTTGTCAATAGACCTTTATGTTGCTTCCATATCTTGGCTAGTGTGAATGATACAATAAACATGAAAATGCAGACATCTCTTGAGATACTGATTTTTTTCCTTCAGACATACACCTAGAAATGGTTTTGGTGGATCATATGGTAGTTTAAATTTTAATTTTTTGATGAATCTCCACACTGTTCTCTACTATTAGTATAGTAATGACTATACTAATTTGTATTTCCATCAACAGTATACACGGGCTCTTTCTCTGCAACCTTATGATCACTACCTCTTATTATTTTGTTGTTATTGTTAACAGTTGTTCTAACAGATGTGAGATATATTTCATTGTGGTTTTAACTTAGGTTCCCCTAATTATTAATCATGTTGAGTATATTTTTGGGGTACTTGTAGCCATCTGTATATCTTCTTGGGAAAAATTTCTATTTAGGTCCTGCCCAATTTCTAATGAGATTTTTTTTTTTACCCTTTGCTATTGAATTGTATGAGTCCTTAATATATTTTGGATACTAACTCCTTATCAGGTAGAATTTCAGTTTCATTCTTTTGCACATAGATAACCAGTTTTTCCAGTTTTTCTAACACTTAATTGAAGAGACTATCATTTTCTCCATTGTATGTTCCTGATAATCTTGTCAAAGATTAGTGGGCTCTGTATGTGTAAGTTCATTTCTGGATGTCTATTCTGTTCTGCTGGTCTATATGTTTGTTTTTATGCCAGTACTATACTGTTTTGATTTTATAATTCTGTTCTGTTGGTCTATATGTTTGTTTTTATGCCAGTACTATACTGTTTTGATTTTATAATTCTGTTCTGTTGGTCTATATGTTTGTTTTTATGCCAGTACTATACTGTTTTGATTTTATAATTTTGTGGTATAATTTTATAATTTTATAGGTGATTTTTTTTTGCTTTTCATTTTTTTGTTTTTTTCATTTTGTTTTGTTAGGGGTTTTTGTTTATTTGTTCTTTGTTTTTTTGTTTGGAATCACATAAATACAAAAAAATTTAACCAAAAACAGCGCAAAATCTTAGGGAAAAGAAAACACAGAGCACATGGGCCAAATAGGAAATATATAGAAATGTGGTACATTTAAATGCAAATATATCACTAGTAATAGGTTTGTTCGTTTCAAGTTTTTACTTAAAATTTTTAAAAGATTTTGTTTATTTATTTGACAGACAGAAATACAGCTAGAGAAGGAACATAAGCAGGGGGAGTGAGAGAGGGAGAACCAGGCTTTCCGCCGAGCAGGGAGTCTGATGTGGGGCTCAATCCCGGGTCTCCGGGATCATGACCTGCACTGAAAGCAGTTGCTTAACCAACTGAGCCACCCAGGCACCCCTTTTTACTTAAATTCTAGTTAGTCAACATATAGGGTAATACTAGTTCCAGGAGTAGAATCTATCTACTAATATGAATTCCATCACTAACATATACTACCCATTGCTCATAACAAGTGGCCTCCTTAATACTCATAACCTATTTAGCCCATCTCCCACCCACCTCCCTCCATCAACCCTCAGTTAGTTCTCTATAGTTAAGAGTCTCTTATTGTTTGCTTCCCCTTTCTTCCCCTTCCCTATGTTCATCAGTTTTGTTTCTTAAATCCCATATGAGTGAAATCATATGGTATTTGTCTTTTTCTGATTGATTTATTTTGCTTAGCACAATATGCTGTAGCTTCATCCAAGTCATTGCAAATGGCAAGATTTCATTCCTTCTGATGGTTGAGTAATATTCCATATATGTATTACATAATACATGTGTAATAAAATATACATTTATATATTACATAACTTCTTTGAAATCAGGAAGTGTGATGACTCTAGCTTTGTTCTTTTTCTCAAAATTACATTAGTTATTTGGAAGCTTTTGTGGTTCCATGAGAACTTTAGGATTTTTTTTCTCTTTTGTGAAAATTATCATTGGAATTTTTATAGAGATTACATTGATTCTGTACACCACTTTGGATAGAGAGGATACGTAATATAGGCTATCTTTCCATTCATTTGTGTCTTCAATTTCCTTCATTAATTCCTTAGAGTTTTCAATGTTCAGGCATTTCTTTGTTAGATTTATTCTTAAGCGTTTTATTTTAGATGTTCTTATAAATGGAACCGTTTTCTTAATTTATTTTTCAGATAATTCATTGTTAGTGTGTAGCATGACATAATTTTTAGATGTTGATTTGTATTCTGTAACATTACTGAATTTGATTGTAAGTTTTTTTGGTGGAGTCTTTGGGGTATTCCATGGATAAGATCACATCATCCGCAAAGACAATTTTGCTTCTTCCTTTCCAATTTGGATTCCTTTTATTTCTTTTCTGGCCTAATTGTTCTGGTTAGTACTTCTAATACTGTGTTAAGTGGAAGCAGAAAGATGAGGCATTCTTGTCTTGTTTCTGATTTTGGAAGAAAAATTTTCAGCTTTTCATTGTTGTGTATGATGAACATGAATGATGTTGTCTAGACACAGAATAGGAGATATCAACCTTCATCCCCACTGCATAAAGCATATAAATTAGAAAGTAATTCACAAATTAAAATAGACTTGAGAGAGCTCAAGAGTATAATTATAAATATGTAGCGATCAATACAGTGAAGCAAAAAATTGAGATCAACCACAAAGTAAGGATCACTGGGAAGATCACCTTAGTTAAGATATCTAGAGATGACCAGGAATGAAGGGTAGGGTTATCAGTATTAGCCTTGTGGTGGGTGCCATCACATTTTCCATAGGCCTGCCCTGCAGAGGACCCTGCCAGCCTTTACTGCTAAGGAACTCAAGAGTGTCCAACACAACCCTAGTCTATTGTACTGTTCAAAATGGAAGACTCAGAAGTGTTCACTGGTGTAGATCCTGACAGTCTGCTCCTCAGAGGACATCAACAGCTATTCCACTGAGGTAATCATCAGCCATCATAGACTCCCCAGAGAGGATGTAGCAGAAGCAGGACCAAGAAGGAAAATTATAGTGATAAATGCACATTAAAAAAAGAAGAAAAACTTCAAATTAACAACCTAACTTTACAATTCAAGGAACTAGAAAAATAGTAATAAACCAAATCCAAAATTAGCACAAAGGAAGAAAATAACAAAGATTAGAGCAAAAATCAAAGAAATAGTAAAAGGATTAAAAAAATAACAAAGCTAAGAGTTGGCTTTTTGAAAAGATAAAACTGACAAACTTCTAGACTAAGGAAACAGCAGGGAGACTCAAATAAAATTGGTAATGAAAGAAGGGACATTAGAATTGATGACACAGATAAAAGGATAATAAGAGACTATTATAAGAAATTATGTCAAAACATTAGATAATATAAAAGAAATGGATAAATTCCTAGAAACGTATAAGCTACCACAGCTAGATCATAAAGAAATAGAATGTCTAAAAAGACCCAAATTGGAATAGTAATTGAATCATTAGTCAAAAACCTCCCAACAAAATTAGAGAGCCACTATGCAGAAGAATGAAACTGGACAATTTCCTTACACTGCACACAAAAACTGACTCAAAATGGATGAAAGAACTCAATGTGATACAGGAATCCATCAAAATCCTTGGGGAGAACACAGGAAGCAGCCTCTTCGATCTCAGCCACAGCAACTTCTTCCTAGAAACATCGCCAAAGGCAAGGTGAGCAAGGGCCAAAAAGAACACTGGGACTTCATCAAGATCAACAGCTTTTGCACAGCAAAGGAAACAGTCAACAAAACCAAAAGACAACTGACACAATGGGAGAAAATATTTGCAAATGACATATCAGATAAAGGGCTACTATCCAAAATCTATAAAGGACATATCAAACTCAACATCCAAAGGACAAATAATCAAATCAAGAAATGGGCAGAAGACATGAACAGACATTTCTGCAAAGAAGACATCCAAATGACCAGCAGACGTATGAAAAAGTGCTCAAAGTCCCCCGGGATCAGGAAAATACAAATCAAAACCACAGTGAGATACCACTTCACACCAGTCAGGATGGCTAAAATTAATAAGTCAGGAAAGGATAGATGCTGGTGAGGATGTGGAAAGAGGAGATCCCTCCTATACTATTGGTGGGAATTCAAGCTGGTGAAGCCACTTTGGAAAACAGTATGGATGTTCCTCAGAACGTTGAAAATAGAGCTACCCTATGACTCAGCAATTGTACTACTGGATATTTGCCCTAAAGATACAAATGTACATATGGCCTCTCTTTTCTTACATCTATAGATGTAAAGATACATCTATATCTTTGGAGTAAATGCCCAGGAAAGGAATCTCCACACTGTTTTCCAAAGTGACTGCACCAGCTTACATTCCCACCAATAGTGTAAGCCAAACTGTGGAAAGAGCCAAGGTGCCCATCAACAGATGAATGGATAAAGAAGATGTGGTACATATATACAATGGAATACTATGCCTCCATCAGAAAGAATGAATATCCAACTTTGGTAGCAACGTGGACTGGACTGGAAGAGAGTATGCTGAGTGAAATAAGCCAAGTAGAGAAAGTCAAGTATCACATGGTTTCACTTACTTGTAGTGCATGAGGGGTAACCTGGAGGACAGTGGGAGAAGAAAAGTAAATGGTAAGTAGGGTAATCCAGGGAGAGAAACAAAACAACAGAGACTTTGGACACAGAAACAAACTGAGGGACTTGGAGGGAGGGGGGGTAGAGGGATGGGAGAGCCTGGTGGTGGGTACTGGGGACACCTAAAGCGTGGAGCACTGGGTGTGGGGAATGGGGAATGAATCTTGGAACACTGGAAAAAAATTTAAGTAACAATAAAAAAAAATGTCTATATGACCCCCCCAAAAAGATACAAATGTAGTGATCCAAAGGGGACTGTGCACCCAAATGTTTCTAGCAGCAATGTCCACAATAGCCAAACTATGGAAAGAACCTAGACATTAATCAACAGATGAATGGATAAAGAGTATATGATATATATATATATATAATGGAATACTAAGCAGTCATCAAAGAAAGAAAATCCTGCCATTTGCAATGATGTGGATGGAACTGGGGGGTATTATGCTGAGTGAAATAAGTCAACCAGAGAAAGACAATTGTCATATAATCTCTCTGATATGAAGAATATGAGAGGCGGGTGGGGAGTCATGGAGGGTAGGGAGGGAAAAAAATGAAACAAGATGGGACCAGGGAGGGAGACAAACCATAAGACACTATTAATCTCAGGAAACAAACTGAGGGTTGCAGGGGTATAGGGGAGAGGGATATGATGGCTGGATTATGGACATTGGGGAGAGTATGTGCTATGTTGAGTGCTGTGAATTGTGTAAGAATGATGATTCACAAACCTTTACCCCTGAAGTAAATAATAAATTACATGTTAATAATAAAAAATAATAAATAAATAAAATAAATAAATAAATAAATAAAGGAGGGAGAAAACAAACACACAAACAAACAAAAAACCTCCCAACAAGGAAAAGCTCAGGACCAAATGGTGAATTCTACCAAATATTTAAGGAAGAATTAATACCAATCCTTCTCAAATTCTTCCAAAAAATTGAAAATAAGGTTATACTTCCAAACTGATTTTACAAGGTTAGTATTACCCTGATGATAATGCCAGTAAAAGGAAACTGCAATACCTGATTAACTTTAGGTGTAAAAATTATCAACAGAATATTGGGAAACTGAATTTAAAAACACATTAAAGTGATCATACATGACCAAGTGGGATTTATCCCTGAAATGGAACATAAACAGATCAATAAATGTGATAAATCACATCAGTAATATGAAGAATAAAATCCTATGATCATCTAAGTAGGTGTAAGAAAAGCATTTGACAAAATCATCATTTCATGATAAAAACCCTCAACCAACTGATAATAGAAGGAACATACCATAACAAAATGAAGGACATATATGACAATCTCACAGCTAACATCAAACTGTGGTGAAAGAATGAGAGATTTTTCTTTAAAATAAGGAACAAGGGTGCCCACTCTCACCACTCTTATTCAACATACTACTGGGAGCCATAGGTAAAGAAATTTAAAAAGGCAAAGAAATAAAAAGCATCCAAGTTGGAAAAGAATTAAAATTGTTATTTATAGGTGATATGATCTTATATAGAGAAAATACTAAAGACCCAACCCAAAACAAGTTGGAACACATCATGAGTTCAGGAAAGTCACAAATATAAAATCAACATACATAAATCAGTTGTGTTTGTATACTCTAAGAAGGAAATATCAAAAAAAGGAATAAAGCTATCCTATTCACAGTAGCATGAAGTACAGTAAAATACTTAGGAATAATTTAACACAAGGAAATGAACATTCAGTACAATGAAAACTCTAAGACTTTGATGAAAGAAAATGAATAAGACACAATAAATGTAAAGATATCTTATGTTCATGGATCAGAAGAATTAATATTGTTAAAAATCCATATCACCAAAACTATTTATAAATTCAGTGTAATTCCTATCAAAATCCTAACAGTGATTTTCACAGAAACAGAAAAAATAATTCTAAAATTTGTTTGAAACCAGAGAAGACCCCAAACATTCAAAGCAATGAATTGCTTTTCCCTTTTCTGTGGGAAAAGAACAAAGCTGGAGACATTAAACTTCATGATTTTGAACTACACTACAAAGTTAGAGTAGTTAAAATAGTATGATACTGGCTTAAGAACATACATATAGATCAATGGGAGAGAGCCCAGAAATAAACTCCTGCATATATCATCAACTAATATTTGGCAATGGCTTCAAGAACACTCAATGGAGAAAGGATAGCCTCTTCAACAAATGGTGATGGGAAAACTGCATAATCACATGCAAAAAAATGAAATCAGACCCTGATCTTGTCTCACTCATTAAAAATAATTCAAAATAGATTAAGATAGAAATATAAGTTTCTTGTATGTTTGTAAGTTTGTAAAACTCCTTCAGGAAAACATAAGGAAGAAACTCCTTGGCATTGGTAATGGCATTAGTAATCATCTTAGCAATGACTTTTTTTTTATATGACACCAAAAACAGAGTTAAGAAAAGCAAAAATAAACAAGTGGTGCCATCCTCACCACTGCTCATGCTCTCTCTCAAATCAAACAAAAAAGCTTCTTCACAGGAAAAGAAACAATCAAAAAAACGAAAAGTCAACCTACACAATAGGAGAAAATATTTCCAAAAAACTATATATTGCATAAAGTTAATACAATTGAGTAACAACAACAAAAGATCAAACTAAACATGGGCAAAATAACTCAATAGACAGTTTCCCAAGGAAGACATACAAATAGACAATGGAAATATGAAAAGATGTTTAGTATGACTAATCATTAGGGAAATCTAAGTCAAAACCAAAGTAAAATATTACCTTGCACCTGTTAGAATTTCTAGCATGTAAAAGATAAATAACGAGTGTTGGTGAAAATATGTGGCAAAGGAAACCCTACCCAGTGCACTATTGGTGGGAATGTAAATTTGTACAGATGCTATGGAAAACAAGTATTGAGGTTCCTCAAGAAATGAAAGATAAAGTAATCATAGGATCCACAAATCCCACTTCCAGGCATATATCCAAAGTTACAGAAATAAGGATTTCAAAAAGGTATCTATAATTCTATATTCACTGCAGCACTATTTACTACAGCCAAGATATGGAAACAACCCAAGTGTCCATTAATGAATAAATGAGAATGTGGATGTGTGTTTGTGTACAGACACACAATAATGGATTATTATTCAGCAGGGAGAAAGAAGGAAATCCTGACATTTACAACAACAGGACATACCTTGAAGGCATTATGATAAATGAGGTAAGTCAGAAAGGAAAAGAAAAATACTGCATGATATCACTTATATGTATAATCCTAAAAAGCTGAATTTGTAAAAACAGAGGTAGAATAGTGGTTACCAGGAACTAAGGGGTGGTAGTGGGAGAATTGGGAAGATATTTAAGGGTACAAACTTGAAACAAACAGGTAAACATTCTGGAGATCTAATATACAGCACAGTGACTACAGTCAATAATACTCTGTTATAGGGGCACCTGGGTGGCTCAGTTGGTTGGGCATCTGCTTTCAGCTTGGGTCATGATCTCAGGATCCTGCGACTGAGCCCTACATCAGGCTCCCTGCTCAGGAGGAAGTCTACTTCTCCCTCTCCCTTTTGCCACCCCCACTACTGCTCACGCTCTCTCTCAAATAAATAAAAGTGTTTACAAAAATAATAATACTCTATTATAAACTCCAACGTTGCTAAGAGACTAGACCTTAATTGTTTTTACAATAAAGAAATAATAATTATGTGATATAAAAATATTAGCTAATGCTAAGATGATAAACATATTGCAATATATAAATGTGTCTAATCACTACATCATAAACTTTAAACCGACACCATGTTATATTCAGTGGTATTTCAATAAATAAAAAAATAAGTTCTCTGCCCATTTTTGTCACATTATTTGCCTTTCTGTTATAGAGTTATAGAAGTGTTTGCCTTTTAGACAATGTATATTTTATATTTATTATAATTATTAATACATCAGATTTAAATCTATGAAATATAGACACATTCACATTTATCTCAATTGTACTAGTACTCTTCCAATCCTCTTCCTTTGTTTTGGCTTAATTTTTATTTATAAGCAAATATCCACCTATTTGCTTCTTATAGTGCCACCACTGTAATATTTTCTTCTGACCAATCTTCCTCTTGTGATCTCTCTCTCTCTGTCAAATAAACAAACAAATGAATAAATAAATAAATAAATCTTTTAAAAAAATCTTCATAAAAAAAGAGCACTCACTGGGGCACCTGGGTGGCTCAGTTGGTTAAGCGACTGCTTTCGGTTCAGGTCATGATCCCGGAGACCCAGGATCGAGCCCCACATCAGGCTGCCTGCTCGTCGGGAAGCCTGCTTCTCCCTCTCTCACTCCCCCTGCTTGTGTTCCCTCTCTGGCTGTGTTTCTCTCTGTCAAATAAATAAAATCTTTAAAAAAAAAAAAAGAGCACACAGCAATCAAAAAGAAAAAAAAAGAATGAAATTCTATTTTTCCTTTTATTATCTCTTAACTACACATCCTCATACTAATGTTTTAGGAGTTATACAGATTCCAGCATGTACCCTTTATTAAAATCAAAATCTTGGAATACTGAAAAAATAAAATAAAATATTATTAAAAATAAAATTAAAGTTGAAAACAGAAAAAAAATCAAAATCTATGTATTTCCTGGGAAATTCCATTTACCTTGGGCTGATTCATGTGTATTTTTTATATATTTTAATTCTGCTATATTTTAGGCATAGGCAGATGATGATATAATGATGATGATGATTTTATACAATCAACAGTAATTTAGAATTACCTAATTATATATCCACTCTGTTTCTGCTTATTCTTTAATTTCTAATAAAAGAGTATTTCATTTATTTTTTATTTAAATTTTGTTAGTGAACATAAAGTACAATATTGGTTTCTTGGAGTAGAATTCAGTGATTCATAACATCCTTTAATACCCATCACTGATCTAACTCATCCCCAACCCACCTCCCTCTAGCCACTCTCAGTTTGTTCTCTATCATTAAGAGCACTCAGCAATCAGGGTGCCTGAGTGGCTCAGTGGGTTAAAGCCTCTACTTTCAGCTCAGGTCCTGATCTCAGGGTCCTGGGATCCAGGCC
>PITA01021135.1:0-33365 GCA_004023965.1 Spilogale gracilis | reverse complement strand
CCATCCTTCCACCCCCCTCCCTCCAAGTCCCTCAGTTTGTTTCTGTGTCCAAAGTCTCTGTTGTTTCGTTTCTCTCCCTGGATTACCCTAGTTCCCATTTACTTTCCTTCTCCCACTGTCCTCCAGGTTACACCTCATGCACCGCAAGTAAGTGAAACCATGTGGTACTTGACTTTCTCTACTTGGCTTATTTCACTCAGAATAATCTCTTCCAGTACAGTCCATATTGCTACAAAAGTTGGATATTCATCCTTTCTGATGGAGGCATAGTATTCCATGGTATATATGTACCACATCTTCTTTATCCATTCATCTGTTGATGGGCACTTTGGCTCTTTCCACAGTTTGGCGATTATGGCCATTGTTGTTATGAACATTGGGGTACATGTGGCCCTTCTTTTCACTTCATCTTTATCTTTGGGGTAAATGCCCAGTAGTGGAATTGCAGGGTCATAGGGTAGTTCTATTTTTAATTTTTTAAGGAATCTCCACACTGTTTTCCAAAGCGGCTGCACCAACTTGCATTCCCACCAACAGTTTAGAGGGTTCTCCTTTCTCTACAGCCTCTCCAACATTTGTTTTTTCCTGATTTGTTAATTTTGGCCATTCTGACTGGTGTGAGGTCGTATCTCAGTGTGGTTTTGATTTGAATTTCCCTGATAGCTAGTGATGCTGAACATTTTTTCATGTGTCTGTTAGCCATTTGTATAACTTCTATGGAGAAGTGCCTCTTCATGTCTCTTGCCCATTTTTTGATGTGTTCATCTTCTTTTTGGATGTTAAGTTTGAATAGTTCTTTATAGATCTTGGATACCAGCCCTTTGTCTGTAGTGTCATTTGCAAATATCTTCTCCCATTCTATGGGTTGCCTCTTTGTTTTATTGACTGTTTCCTTTGCTGTACAGAAGCTTTTATTTTGATGAAGTCCCAGAAGTTCATTTTCGCTCTTGCCTACCTGCCTCTCTCTCTTTGTCAAATAAATAAATAAAATCTTAAAAAAAAAAAAAGAATATACAAAAGCAAGAGGTTTTTGAACCAATCTCTTTCCAGACATTTGAAATTATTTGGTAATTATTATGGAAGATCTGTAGAAAGAGAATTTTTTTGTACACATTAATGTGTCCAGCAAAAGATGTGGCAAAAAAATTAAGAAAAAAATTGTTCATGTTACCATTATTGAGTAAAACAAAAAAAATCTCAATGTTTTGGTAGCACAAGTGAAATTATGCCAGTTTTAAACAGACTATTTTTCTTACCACTGTATATATGGTGCTTGGTGTATAAGTGAGGATGATTTGGACCCCACCAAGAATTAACTAACTTATAAATACAGAAAATTTATTTCTGGGCCTCAGAAAACCTCCCTTACTCTTCTTGCTGTGCTGGCTGTTTCCTTAACCTATCCTTATTCATGATCGGTTTTAGAAATATTCTCTGAACACAGCAAAGTTTATCAGAACAAGAGAGATGTTTCTTTCCCTGCTACTTATTATGAATGAGTAAGAATAACATTCCTAGTCATCTCCAGGAATGACCCTCATGTTCATCTGAATATGGCCACTGCCTACGACTAAATAATTCACTAATGAGATGAATATGGCCCCCATTTTGGTTTCAGTTTGACAGGGTTTACCACACATTACATGGGAGGGCAGTGGATAACATCAGATCTTTGCCACTATTATGTAAAAGTGGAGATATAAATATCATTATAATGACATAATTTGATATTAAATTCAATGAAAGATTTCACAGTTCCAGCTTAATTTTTCCCTTCTCTTCTATTAGAAAATTGGTACTTTAGAAATGTCATTTAGACTTAAAGATGTAAATGTGAGTTATCATTTGATCCATAAAAATCAGGGTAGATCAGGTCACACTATAACCCCAAATTTCAATGGTTATCAAAATGTAATTTTATTTCTCATGTCTGTAAAGTCCACCAAAGGTTTGGTTGACTCTGTCCACCATACAGTGACTCAGTATCCAAGACTGTTTTACCCTTTGACATTGTTTCCTGAACAATGGCCTCCATGATCAGATCTTGGAGGATGTGTTAGACGGGAAAATTACACATGGGATTATCATTGCTGTATACCCAGGGTTACACAATTCACTTCTTTCTCTGGCCCTTGGTCATAATCACATGAGCCTATAGTGATGTAGTTTCTTTTATTCTTGAGAAAAAATAATAAATATCATTGAACAGTATTACTTTGTATCACTGTACTTAATAAATGTTTCTCTCTTCCATGTGTTCATATGTATATATATATAATATTCAAAATATTTGAAATAGAACATTTATCAGTAAATCTGGATTTTGAGGTTCTCAAGTCTGTGGATAGTTATGGATAGTTACCAACAAACTTAGAAAAAAACTTTCCTGATATTGGATTCCAGCTACCTTTACCAAACAAATGGAATTGGAAGTTAACTATAACATATGAGCTATACCTACTGACAAAATCCCATTTTAGGGTGAGAAGTTAACATTATTGAGAATTAAGTAAACTGTTTATGATCACGCATCTAATAAGCAGTACTTCTGATATATGAAATTAGAGCTTCCTAAATATGAAGTTGAAATCATTTCCAGAGAAGCTCATGATCAGTCTTGTCTTTTGCAGTTTGACTAATCCATACCCAAAATGCCTTAATAGCACAATTAGATTTGAAATGTGAAATCTAAACTGTCTAAACTGTCTTTTAGACATTCTAAACTGTCTTTTAGAATGTGAATTTTGGTAAATATCCCCGGTGGACATCAATAGTCATACAGGTTTATGCTGTCTTTGCCAAAATGCTAAACTGAATGAATGTTATCCAGTGAAAGGAGTTTGATGTGATAGTAGTAATTTAAAACAAAAGGAGAACTTCAAAAATCAAACTTGTAAGATATTCCTAAACATCACCATTTTACTTTGATCCTCTCCTCTCAACCCAGTGATATGAGTTACATAAAATTCACTTTTATGAGCTAAAGTTCAAACTCTAGTTTAAAAAGTTACATGGGAAAACACTTTAGTTACTGGGGTATGACTCTTTTAAGAAGTCTTGGTTTTCTCATTTAAAAAAAAAATCTACTGAGAAAAAAAATATATTGTTTCCTACAATTTCTGGATGAAGAATGTACTGAGTTTCTCACGCTGCTGAAACTCTCTTGGCAAAGTCAGCTTTTTGTTCTCTACACTATTTGATGTATGAAAGCCAATGCTTAAAGCCAAACTGTTTCTAAGACAAAGTTTGGCATTTTTAAAAAAATAGCCTATGAGGTTGTATCTTGCATTATGATTATAGAGTGATCAATTCAGCATTTACCACAGCTTGATCTGGATCATTTCTTTTCTGAGAATTATAGGAGTTACAGTTTTAAAGAGAAAAAGAAAAGGTGTGTGTAGGGAGAAACATGGTTCTTAAAGAGGATTATTAATGATTCACAAAATTGGAAGGGACTTTTGACCTTAGCTAGTTTTGGGGTAACATGTTAAGGTCCTTGCTTGGATGTAAATTATATATTTGTCAAAGTTTGCAGTCTTTCTTTCAGACTGTTGTATCAACTATAAAGAGATAGGGCTCTAGACATACTTGCTGGTATACATTTTGGTCTAATTGTTCTGTTAATGTTATCATGGAAATAGTCTTATTTTGTCTAGGAAACACAGTAGGAATTGCAAATCTGAGTATATGAAGAAAATATCAAACCTCAGTCAAAAAAAAATAAAAACCACACACACAGCTCAGAAAGAACTGTTGGTAAAAGACACAGGAGACAGGAAGTACATCAAAGATTACAGGAGAAAGAGAAATCATAAAGTATACCATGATGGATTTAAGATTGTCAAATACCTAGAAAATTGGAAAAGGCTTCTTGTCCATTTCTTAGATGGGGAACAAAAATCCCTTTCTTGTGAAAGAATAGGACTAATTTAAGTATCCAATAGCCATAGATAGTGGATGGCTATTTCCTTGTCTCACTGCCTTTTGCTCTTTTGTTTTGTATATTCTGAGTGCAGACTGGAGCCACATGCAAAATCCACCCTAAATAAGTTTAGTAGGTAGAAGCTACAGGACTTCATATTTTTCTGTTTAAGCCATAATTGTAAGCAAATCTTCAGTTTCCAAAGAACTAATAGGTCTCTCATTATTTTTTGCAGATACAGTGGTAGTTCATTAGCATATTCTTAGTTAATTTACACGGAAGTTACTTGTAGTCCTGTCAGCTACTGAGTAAACCAAAAGATGGGGACACCTTCGAGAGAGTAAGGGATACCACTCAGGAAAGGAAACAAATCCAGTGCTAGATTTTGGATGAAGAAATAGAGCAAGTAAGATGCAGAGATGCAAGTTAGAAAGAAGGGCAAATGCAATAGAGTGGCCAACACGGAATTCAAATATTGAAATGTGAAGGAAGGGGGAAATAAGACATATCCACTGTATCTTTCCAAAAGTTTTCAAACCCAGAATCCTGCTGAGGGAATTGGCAAAAAATGATGGATATCTCCTTTCTTAGTCCTGCCAGTCACTGGGATTGGACCAGAGATGAACTGAGCATCTAACCTAGAACTAACACACTCTGGGATGACAAGAATTCCATGGGATAGATTAGTATGAAAGCTTGTTCTAATAAGCTATTTGTTAGATGAGCATGACTACATTTTAATAATTCCATTTTTCACAAAGATTTTAAATGCCAAATTCTGAGATTCTTGGGAGTTTGTAGAAGTTAAACAACAACAACAACAAGTAATAGAAATAAGCATAAACAATAGCTAAATAAAAATCAGGAAATAAATGAAGATGTAGAGAATAGAATAGAATAGCCTCCCATTAAAAATATTGGTTTTAGAGACTGAAAGAAATTAGACACCATACCTAGAGAATGGAGAAGGCCAAATGACCAGCTCCTTCTGCTGAGCTGTAACAAATGAAGGTCTCAAGTCAGGTTCTATGGAAAGCAGACATTGATATATAAATTTAAGAGCCCTTAGTTTACAGTGGAGTGCTCTTGGGAACAGTTCCAAAGACATGAGGTTAGACAGGGAAGAATCAAAATTTGATGTAGTGAAAATATTCTCAACAAGATTTCTGGAGCAAGATGAACCTTTCAGAGTAATTCTTCAAGAGGTCAACATCTTGGTTCCAGCCAAGATGGGATAACCCCATACATGCAAGTTTCTCTTTATTACAATTTAAAATCTTGGGACTAAAGCAAATATAGGAAGAGTCTGAAAGAGTAAAGAAGTAGGTGGCTTGCCGAGGGTCATTGGATTTGAAGAATCCACAGTACTCTGTTCTCTGGGTTTTATTATTACCTCCCATACATACCGGACAGTGTGCTGGAGGAACTTCTAACCTGGCATTACCAACAGACCTGCCAAAAGCAAACAAACAAGAAAGCTCAAAGAAAAGACTATTTTGCTTATCCAAAGGACAAGGATGGCCTCATAGTAGAAACCAATTTCTGTTTCAGTAATTGCTGCCCTATTCCAGCCAAAAACCAAGACAAAAACAGCAATATACCCTCTTCCTACCCACATTTCCAGTGGGGTTAAGTGGAGAGCTGACCTGAGTCCCACTCTCTTATCTTGCAGAAGCAGGCAGCAGTACTCTAATTTTCCCATCCAGTGATGTCAGCAGAGCTCAGAACACAACTAACTAATCTTCTATTCCCAGCCCTCAGGAACACATGGTGCTTCCCAGCTGGTTGTTTTCAACAGGGCAGAACAGGGAGCTGATCTTCCAAGCCTCTGCTGGTGGAAGTAGGTGACAGCAATCTGATTCATCCACTGGAGTAGTGTATAAGGGACCAAATAGGACATAGATCTCAACCCCTTATTTGTAGAAACAGGTAGTACTGCTCTGCTTCTCTTTATTGGGTCCAGCAATAAAAGATCCTCTACCTCCACTCAGAAGAAAATTTAATGAAATATACCAGAGGCAGGCTATTTATAGCCAAGTGTTAATCCTCTACATCCTCTACCTCTACCCCTTGCCCTACCCTCCCCATATCAACAGAGCTGAGTGGCAAGCTGGACCTCTAGCTCTATATTGCAACAAAAAGCCTGGAATGAGGCTATGTGAAGCAAAACTGCATAGCACTTTACTTCCATCTTGTGCCAGTAAGGCCTAGGAAGGAATGAGCCTCCACCTCTGCCCAGCATCAGTGAGACGGAGCAAGGTAGGAAAAGGCAAGGCTATTCTGTATACTACATCCTCTGTTCTTCTCGTTCTTCTCTCCTAGTGCCAGTGGAGTGCAGCAAGCAGAAAGATAAGCTTACACCCCAACTGTCAGCAGCAAAGTAATATGAGCTTGTGTCATACCAATGGGCCAAGCAGGAAACTGAACACAAATCCTCTAGCCTCTATACTTAACAGGTTGAATAGCAACTAAAGTCTCAATATTCAAAACGTTTAGGATGCAAGAGAAAACCCCACATTATTCCAAAAACTAAGAAGGTCAACTTGAGTGAGGAAAATAAATAAATAAACAAAAATAAAATGTCAAACAGACACCAACACAGAGATGGATCAAATATTGAGATGATCTGGCATCTGCTTGAATGCAGCTGTCCCTAAAATGCTTTAACATGGACTTGCACATTTTATTAAATTAATGAAAAAATGTCAAGCAAACAAAAAGAAGTTGTAAAAAAAGAACTGAATGGAAATTGTGGAACTGAAAAATACAATAACCAGAAAATAAAACCTCCTTAATGAGTGGGCTCAATATTAAAGTAAAGATGACAGAGGATGGAACCAGACAACTTGAGAACATGTCAATAGGATTTCTTCCATGTGAACAACAGAAAGAAAAACAAAATATCTAACATTTGTATCATCAAAGTTCTAGAAGAAGAGCGTGGAACTAAAAAAATATTCAAAATTTAAAAAATGCTGAAAATTTCCCAGATATGTGAAAGATATAACCTTAAAATTCAAAAACTGGGCAAAACCCAACAGTATAAACAAACAAACAAACAAAATCCATGCCAAGACACCTAAAAGTTAAACTTCTGTAAACTAAAGACAAAGAAGAAATATTGAAACCTGTCCAAGAGAAATGAACATTAATTATAAGGTATACCAATTTGAATGATAGTGACTTTCTCAAAGCATGGAGATCAGAAGCAATGGACACAACATTTTTTTCAATAATTAAAAGAAAAGAACTGTCAACCATAAATTCTATATCCAGCAAAATTATCTTTCAGGAATGAAGGGGAAATAAAATTATTCTCAGATGAAGGAAAACTAAGATTTTTTTGCTAGAAACCCATTGCTAAACAATGGGTAAGGGAAGTTCTCTAAATAGAGAAGAAATGATAGCAAAAGAACACTTAGAAATTAAAGCAAGAAAAGATATTTCTTGGTAGGTGTTAACATGCAAAAATGATTTCACAGTTTTTTTCCCCTCTCCTTAGGTTCATTTATGAGCCTTTCTTAAATCTTTTCTCTAACCTTCCAATCTTTTTCTATCTAGGCTACTGACCAACCAGCCAACTGATTCTCTATTTTATAAACTACCCATGAGGCTTCTGGCTTTCACAATTAGTTTTTAGTTGTTATTCACTGTCAGTTTTCCACAGCTTTCCTCTTATGCATCAGTTTCCTCCAACAATTATCAAATCCCATAGTCCTTTTATTTACCATTTTACTTTCATTTCTTAAAAAAACTTAGTGTGTTACCATGGCCACTTCATTCTCCTTCACCATTATTCCATCATTGCTCACAGTCCCAGTATTTTAACAATTGTACCATTAGAGTTTTAAGGATCTATCCATGCTCTACATACCTCCCTTGATGAGATTTTCAGAGCCACTTGGCAAGAAAATGACCCAGATTTAAAATCTCCTTTTGAAAATGTCTTTTTCAGACTACCCCTGGTACTAATTGTCATAGATTATATCCCCAGGAAACATATTATTTTAAAAACATTTGTTTATTTAGTCATTCATTCATTCAGAATGTGAGAGGGGGAGAGGGGCAGAGTGAAACTGAGAGAGACAATCCCAAGGCAGCATCCACACTGAGCACAGAGACCAATGCAGGGCCAGATCTCACCACCCTGAGATTATGATCCTGAGATCATGACCCAAGCCAAAATCAAGTCTGAAGCTTACCCAGCTGAGCTACTGAGGCATCCCCCAGAAACAGATTCTTAAACAAAGGTTCACATGCAGGGATTGTACTGGGGAACAGTACAATCAACAAAACAAACAGCAGAAACACCTGTGGTGAGTGAAGGACACACCATCCATGGGGCAGAGGGTGAAGGTTTTCACTGATATATTTGCAATGATCTCCAGAGGAGCTCTGGTGAATGGCTGGTCCTTTAGGTGGTCCCTCACTAAGCCAAAGGGCAAGGACCTTCTACACTACTTCAAGTCACTGGGAAAGATCCCTGGGAGAGGGTATGATTTTCTGCATAGCAGTTTCCTTCAGCTGAGCTCAATTCCCAAGAGCAAATAAGCTTCTGGTTATCAGGCCAATACTCCCAGTAACTGGGGGACTGGGTACCTCCATCCTGAATGGGGACTCTGGGAAGTTAGCACAGAATCCGCTTCAATCTACCTGCGCTTATGAACTACTTTTCTGTTTCTAGACTACATCGTAGTCTCCTAAATTCCTGTTGGTGTAAGCTTTTAACAGAGTTGGCCATATCCTTATTTCTGTGTGTGGTTGTGATTAACTCCCATAACACAAGCTAAAAAAGTAAGTTTCTAATAATTGTTATCTTCTAGTCTTTTTTATATTATGTAGGTAGTTAAATTCTTATTAAGGAGTGAAAAAAATGTAGCAATTTTATGAGGTGATGAGAATGAGCTATTTAAAAAACAAACAAAAATTTTCTGGTATCTATGTAATTCTTGCCAAAAAAAAGTGTATACAAGATTTCCCAAGGAGCTGATGTCAGATTTTCCCATTTATGATTTATGGGTATCAAAGAACCAAAGAGGACTATTAATAAATGTGTTCTTATAGATATTTAGAAAGGGTATAGAAAATAGAAATGTAGTTAATAGATTCACTGGAGAAAATGTTATGCTGCTAAATCATCAACATATGTCAAATTTCAGGAGGGTCCATTAATGGTATATTTTTATAGTTGACTTTAGGGGATTAGCAACAAGCAAAATTTCAGTGCATTTTGTAACTGTGTAGAGAAGACGCTTATTTGTTTCCTTGTGTAAGTTTCATGTATGTTTCACGATATTACAGTTATAGAAAATACCACATCTGCACGCAAATATTTTTCCAGCATTTATTAAATTAGGAGGTACATCCATAGTGCAGGTCTTCATCTGTTTAAATTTTCAGCTAAACCCATTCTTGTTATCAGGTGGCTGTTCAGCAGTCAGAGCATAACTAGCCCATCTGAGACCACCTCTACCCTCCGTGACTCTCATAAGACCACTTCTCCCCAGTACTTAACTGATCTCTTAGTTTCTTTCTTTCTTTTTTTTTTAAGATTTATTTATTTATTTGACAGATTGAAATACAGCCAGAGAGGGAACACAAGCAGGGGGAGTGAGAGAGGGAGAAGCAGGCTTCCCGCCGAGCAGGGAGCCCGATGTGGGACTCAATCCCGGTTCTCCAGGATCATGACCTGAGCCAAAGGCAGTCGCTTAACCAACAGAGCCACCCAGGTGCTCCAGGTCTCCTAGTTTCTAACAACATAGTAGTTTTGTTTGTTTTTGTTGTTGGTATAAATAATATAATAGTACTGCTCTGTATCTATTCTTTTGGCTCAGCATTATGTGTGTGGGATCCCTCCATATCATCTGGCATATTGATTACTTAGTTTGTGCCTCACACTGCTCTAACTGCTCATCATTCATCTTTGGTCTATATCTCCATTACTAATGATCATTACTGAGTATTCATAATTCCTTCTGAATGAGTAATTAAAAGCCAATTCAAAAATTTGATGAAATCCTTTGAAAGATCCAATCTGGTAAATGGAGTTATATTTTAGCTGATCAAGTGACCAGAGCTCATTTTTCACTTGGCTACATTCAAGTTTCTAGTCACCACAAATGGAGAACAATGTATATGGAGGCTGCCAAGCTGAAAACAGCAGATATACACTTTATTTTTATGGTAAAATAAACATATATTCTTCCCAGAAACTAGCTACTAGCAAGATTTATTGTTAAAGTTAACAGAATTTGGAAACTTATCTGGAAACTCTAACACAATGTCTGCTGAATCTAGAAAACAGTGCTGAAATTCAACAAAACAGGGGACTGTACTACAGAGCTTAGAATCATCTATAAATCCATTCCATGTATTTAGTCTATGAATAGCACTTTGGATACCTATTTGAAATAGGTATCCAAAGTGCTATTCATAGACTAGAAAAATTTTTACCAGATAGCTTATAGTGTTTATTAAAGACAGAGTATCAAGTTTTCCAATACTTTTAAAATTATTTAATATGCAATTTACTAGGGAGGGTATATTAACTTAATAAAAGGAAGGGGCAAAATAAAGAAATGGGGGTAAGCTGCTCTTCTACAGAAGAGTGTAACTCTATTCTGCAAAGGGCCCATAACCAAAGAATCCTCTGTAGACTGCATTCAACTATATGTCATCATGGTAGAGACCGGTAGGAGGCAGGGGAGATTAGACAGTAGACCCAAACTCAAAGTGAACAAATGTGAATAGGTAATTAGATTATGTCGTTGCATCAGAATGAACTTTACAAAAACATTAAGTCTAGTTGGGGTTTACATGGTTGCAGGAGGCCACCTATTCTGTACATGAAGACTCTAGGGTTATGAAAGACATTTCAGAGATTCAGGGAAGCAGTACTAATTGAAGATCTGAGAGAAGTCAGGAAGACAGTTCCAGATAATAGGACCACTGTGTTGGGAATCCCTGTGGTGGGAAGTCGAAAATTTGAATAAAAGCCAATGTAACTAAAATATAGAGGAGACTGGGGAAAGTGAGACAATGTTGGTCTGCTAAACAAAGGAACTATTCTGTGATAGCTTATGGACCATGTAAATTACCTTGGCCTCCATCTTGAGAGTAAGGAGAACCCAAGGACAGGTTTTGAACAGCATAGTTACATGATCAGGTTTGCATTGATGAAAGATGGGTATAGATAATAGATTGAAAAAAAGACAAGAGGAGACAAAGTGGACCTTTCTGAGGTGGTCCTGCTGTGGCCAAATACAGAAGAAACACTAAGTGAGGAATAGAGAGAAATAGGTTTCAGGTTTTTCCTTTTAGTGACTATTTACATAACATGGAAAACTAACTTATCTGAAATCTGGGTTCTTCAAATGTAAACTTATAACTATCTTAATAATATATTCATCATACAATTGTGGGAAATCAATGAGACAATATAAGGACCATAATAAAAACTGAAGAACATGGTTGGTTGTTATTTTAATTATTAGAAATTTAAACAATAAGTGAAATGACTATAAACTTGACAAGTATATGTAAATTAATAATGAAGAGCACAGCTATAGTGAGATCAGAAGGTTAAAGAATCTCAATTTTCCTGAAGAAATATTTAAGCAACTCACTAAAAATAATCAAAAAAGCTTAAAACTAAAAACTTCTATAGCTCATTAATTGGTGAAATATGAAAAGAACTACACATACACATATTCAAATATACTTTCCAAAGTAATAAATTAATGGTAAATTAATTCAAAAGCATTTTACATTTCCTTGGAACATAGCATAGATAATACATGGCATGTAACTTATTATATTGAATTCATAAAGCATCGTGTCAAAGAAAAAAATATATACAAACTCTATTAAATTCAAGTGATGCCAATATCTCCTTTTCACTATTTTCTTTGGACACAAAAATCTTTCAGGTTTAAGTGTTGGAATTTACTCTATAGAGTAAAATATGGTATTTGAAGAAGATCTTAAGAACATTATCTTCCTTGTAGAATGGAGTGGTGACTAACAGGTGATAGTAGAAGACAATATCAAGAGGGGTAAAAACTGTTGTTCAACAGCTTAATATAGAATGACTAAGGCATTATGGATTACATAGAAGTTTAGTTTTAGATCCCTTCCAAAAAGGGTAATACTTTCCTATTTTTTCTCTGTAAGTAAAGGTTTTACAACAAATATTTCTGATTGTTGTCTGAGATGTGTATTTGTTCATTTTAAGTGCTAACCAAGGAGTACCTGGGTGGCTCAGTCGGTTAAGCATCTGCTTTCTGCTCAGGTTACGATCCCAGGATCCTGGGACACTGAGCTCCCTGCTTTGCAGAGAAACCTTACTCTCTTTTTCTCTCTTGTCAAATAAGTAAGTGAAATATTTAAAATAAAATAAAATAAATTATAAACCAAAAATGGCTTTCAATTGCAAAGAACTGCTGAGTAGAGAGTCTGAGGCAGGGCTCTATCAGGGAGGGAGGAAAAGAAGGAAGGGGAAAGAAACAGAAAATAAAAGAAAAAAAAGCTTCAACAAGTCTCATATTTCACAACTTCAGGTTTTAGTTCTTAAGTTCAAAAGATACCCTGGGTTTTATGTCTTGTTTTAAATTAATAAATGAGGGGCACCTGGGTGGCTCAGAGGTTTAGGACTCTGCCTTCTGCTCAGGTCATCATCTCAGGGTCCTGGGATCGAGCCCCACATCAGGCTCTCTGCTCAGCAGGGAGCCTGATTCCCCCTCTCTTTCTTACTACTTGTGATCTCTCTCCCCCTGTCAAATAAATAAATAAAATCCTTAAAAAATAAATTAATTAATAAATGAACAAATAAGGGCTACATACAAATAAATCATAATTATCTATAATATTGTCCATGGTTATTTGGTTACCTAGAAGTAATCTAAGTAAGACTGAAAAATCTAAATATAGGAATAAACCTATCAAAGCAGAGATCTACTATTTTTTTAGTTTGTTTTTATTTTTAGTCAGGAATATAAAGCAATTTCTCATATAATTAGAGTTTAGAAGAAAAGTTAAGGATTTCTCTTTGCCATTGTTAGTAGCTGTGACAGCAAGAATGCATGTTTTCCTATAATGCACTACAGCACCTCAATGGTAGACAAGGAAACTTCTATGACAGTTTTTACCATAGTGTGACTTGAGACATATATCACACTTTATATATGAAGTATCTGGGACCAGACCAAACAAATAAAATAAGAATGGTAGCACTGACCGTTTTGTTTCAAAATTGGCTTACCTTGTACTTTTAGGACATTGGAGTACTTTATAAAGTTGACTGCTGGATTCACTGTCTTTTACAGAATTCTGCTATATTGGTACTATTTCTTATAAAAATTGATGGAGACAGACCAGGGAGGTGTCAGGATCTGAACTATCCTCCCAAGAGATGTAATTATGTCATGTGATATAATCTTTAATTGTGAATAAGTGGAAAATAAAATGAGAATGAAAATTGATCTTTTTCTATCACCTTCCAAATTTTATGGAGTACAATTATGTTTGTGCAAGTATTAAAGTATGTAAAGTTGAGTCGAGCTATACTATTAAACTAGAACGAATAAATCTTTTAATTTTATACAAGTAGGAAAAATATAAAACTAGGCATGAGGAACACATAGTCTTAGCTAGATATGGCCCTATAAAGCACATTATGATTAGTTACATCAGCGAGGAAGCAATAAACTGCAATGCACTTCTCTGAAATTATTTGCAGCCTATTCCATCTGATGTCTTATAGAAATGGACTTTTTCCCTCTTGAATTATTTGCATATATCCCTGTAACTTTCTTGGGTCTTAGAATTACATCACTACTCAAAATAATTCTAAAACTAAAACTGAACCACAATTAAATTATTGCTATGTTTTAGGTATATTTAAATTTTTATATGTGGTCTGATATTATGGATAATATACTTCTGAAATAAAGTGAACATTCACCCTAGTTTTTATAAGAGTGCCAATGGGGCAATATCACAATGTAAATATGTTTTTGTAAATTTTCATAAAAATTCTACTTCCAATAGTACACATTTTTAGGAATATGAAAATTTATGATATGATAACAATTCTAACAAAACTGTTGAAATGTATTTATAAAACTTGTAGCAGAGTTATGTAGTTAAAGCTTATCTTTATCACTTAGCTCAGTCATTAATAATCTACAAGTTAAATAAAATAAATGCAAATTATTGTAGACCCTCAATCATAAAGCAATCAGTCCACTCACCTACAAATCTGTAAGCACATTGGGACTATCAAAGCTATATGTTTTTCCTGAATGTAAAAAACATGGTAGCAATTATTATTGAATATGCATAAAAATTAGATAGCAAGAATGTGCAAGGAAAAAGTTAAAATATATGACATAAAAGAGAACCAAGTGGGAGTCCTTGATCTCCTTTAAATAGAAAAGGAAAACAGGGAAGGGATCAGAGCTCAGCTAGAAGTTGAAAGAAGTGAACATAGCTCACTCATTCCCCACAAAAGACAGTACACACAGAGAGGATAGAACATAATAAAGGAGAGAATAAACATTTATTAAGCATGTCTAACATGCCTAGGGATGAATGGATGCTATCTAATTTATTTTTTCATGAACTTCATGAAGTAGGTTCTATCTCTCCCATCAGAAAGTTTAACTAATTTGCTCAACATCATATAATTAGTAAGCAAACTCAGGTACATCTGACTCAAAATAATACAAGGTTTCTACTACCTGATTTCTGATAGAAAAACTTCCTTTCTTAAAATTTTGGAACAACTTTTCATTTCACTTGACCTGGTATAGAGAATAAACATAACTAACTCCAGATGCAGAATATCTTACCAGAAAACAGCTATAGTCTTTGACAAATGGCTAAACTATTGTTTAAGGAAGACTCAGAACAATATTGATTACTCCAGAGGGCACTTTTTTCTTTCTTTCCTACCTTCTTTGTTGACTTTTTTTCCTTCTGTTTTATTTTTTTAGACTCTAAAATAGATAATATAGCCCAATAATGACTTTCTGATGGATTTTTATAACAGAATATTAGTTTTCTTTTCCAGCTTAGAAAAAAAAAGCACACTCCAGGGATGTGTGGGTAGCTCAGTTAGTTAGGTGTCTGACTCTTGATTTTGGCTCGGGTGGTGATCCCAGGGTCATGAGAACAAACCTTGCATCAGGCTCAGTGTTCAGTAAGGAGTTTGTTTGAGATTCTCTGTTCCTCTCCCTCCACCCCTGCACCCCTGCAACTTCAAATTAATAAATGAAATTTTTTTTAAAAGTACACTAATTGTGATTTTTTTCCAGTTCATGTACCCATCCATTAATCCCTGTGAAGCCCGAAATGAATTTAAGTAAGCAAGCCAATCTGATTGCATTCTCTCTCTAAACCTGGCAGTCTGGCCTGGGTAAATAGGCTGAGAGTTCTGGAAGGAGGAAGGAGTTTATTCTGGGAGTTCTGGAAGGAGGACAGATATGGGGAAGTGGAGTGAAAAGTTTAGTACCATTTTGCTAGCTGCTCTTCAACATGTTCCAGTTGTACATATTGAAGGAGTATGGAAACTCAGTTCAAATTTTGCTCTGCTTTTCTAAAAGCCACTACTTGGTATAAACTTAGCCCTACTCCTGGCTTGCTGAAGGGAGACTTGTGGCTGGCTCAACACATGCCTATGGTTTGCATCTTGGCTAGGGCTGTATCCAAGATAGACATCATGTCTAGCCTGGCACTTTGATAGAATGTTCCATCATTGGCATGTTTATTCTACTGGTTACAAGTTGGAAGAAAAAATACCCTTTAACAGTTAGGACAATCGAAGAACATGATGGAAATTTGCAGAAAAACAGAATATCAAAACCAAAGAGAAACTCCATGTGAACCCCACCTTCTCAGAGCCAAAATGGCCAAGATAAACCTTATTAGAGGAAGATGGAAGCCAGTAAGATGGAGGCACAGGCTCCAACAGTTGTAAACATGCTACTTTGCCAGGAGTGAATTATTAGTTCAGGCTGAAAAAAGAGGAGAAGATTCAAATTGAGCCATGGCAGGAACCTGGAATTAGGGACTGAGCAGTGGACTAGAACTGTTTGCTGAAAGGAACAGCATGTTGGGGCACCTGGGTGGCTCAGTTGGTTGGGCGACTGCCTTCAGCTCAGGTCATGATCCCAGAGACCTGGGATAGAGCTCCACATTGGGCTCCCTGCTCAGCGGGAGGCCTGCTTCTCTCTCTCTCACTCCCCCTGCTTGTGTTCCCTCTCTAGCTGTGTTTCTCTCTGTCAAATAAATAAAATCTTAAAAAAAAAAAAAAAGGAACAGCATGTTGATTTTTCATTCATTTGTACTTGATGGGAATCGATACATTTATCTCCTACCTGTCACTGCTCCCTATTCCTTTTTTTTTTTTTTCATTAGTTCCTACAAGTTGCTTCAGTTAGAGCTAAATTCCAAATAGGCTTAATTTTTCCACTCACAGACATGTTGAATTTTATTTTATTTATTTTCTAAGGTTTTTATTTAAACTCCAGTTAGTTAACATATGCATACTATTGGTTTCATGTGTACAGTGCAGTGTGATTCAATACTTCCATGAAGCACCTGGTGCTCATCAGGACAAGTGAACTCCTTAATACCCATCATCTGTTTCCCCCAATCCCCACCTGCTTCCCCTCTGGTGACCCTAAGTTTGTTCTCTGCAATTAAGAGTTCAATTTTAAAGAGTAGCATAGGACTCTTAAAAATATACTACATACTGCCTATTAGTCATGATTTGGGATATTACAAAGGGCATCAATTATTATTTTTTCCAGGTTCTAGTTATGACATTAGAGACCTTCATTTATTCAGAACAATTTGCTCCTTTTGAAAGTAACTATGGTCTACAGAGCCTTCTGAGTTTTTTAAACCTGATTTTTGTTGTTTTCCTTTGTCCCCTTCTCCCTTCTAAGTCATATTTTATGTGTTTAATATGTCTTCATTTTTTTAGTCCTCCTATTATCTGTTTCCTATTATAAGAAATACTATCATCAAGATAGTGAGTAGGAGGAGAGCTAAAAGGCACTGAGTGTTTCATAGTTCTCAAATAATAACATAGTTTTGATAGTTCAAATTGCTAATTAAAGAAGGTCCTAGACAAGCACAATGTTTAGAAGCATACACTTTGGATTAAGACAACTCCAAGTTCAAGTCCCCAGTGCTATCATTTCTAGCCATGTGGCTTTAGGAAGGTTATTAAGCCTCCTAAGATTTGCCTTCCTTGCATATAAAACAGGGATAATAACAGTGTTTAACTCTGTTAGGAATGGTAGGAGGATTAAATAAAATAATGCACATGGAACCCTTAGCACAGTGTCTGGTGGAGTAAGACCTCTGAAATAACTCTAGCCATGCAAGTAGTGGTATGCAGTGAGGGCATATAATTTTTAAAATCTTTTTTTATATGAAATCTGGAGTCTGATTATTTTACTAGCCATGAACATGCATGCTGGGGAAACTGCTTTATGACTTTATCTTTTAGAATTTAAGCAATCAAATCTATGACATAGTCCTTAAGGTTGACTTTCAGTATATCTACATAGTTGCAGAGCAATCCCTCTCATACTTGCTGTATGCTGAAATTGCTTGGCTTCCTTTATTTAAAGACACATCTCTCTTTTCATATTTAAATGTGGCATATTTATTTTTTTATTTTTTATTATGTTATGTTAGTCACCATACAGTAGAATGTAGCATATTTAAATGTAAGCAATTTAAACTAGTGTATCTGCTAACAGTGATGTAACTATAAAAACCTACATATGTTGTATTTGTTTATTCAAATAATGTATGAAAATTGTGCACTTATGTTGCACTGGGGTTTGGGAATGCAAAAGAGACAAAATGGTGAATAAAGTACCTTAATGGGGCTTATAGTTTATTGGAGCAAAAAATATGAATGAACCTATAATAAATAGCCAAAATGTTTAGATTTTATGAAGAAGAAAATAAAAGCAAGGGTTTCTTTTGAGGTGAAATCTAATGCAAATAGCATGATCAGAGAAAACTTTTTAGAAGAGGTAAAATGTAAGCTAATATATAAAAGTTACGATAAGATGAGCAAAAAGAAAGTAGGAGGAGGCGTTTTCTAGGTAGAAAGAACAGTCTGTGCAAAGGACCTGTGATGAGAGAGAGCTTGGCAAGTGTGTGGAACTGAAAGAGGGGTTTCACGAACAGAATATAAGATTTAAAAGGAAGACAAGAACTCAGTCATATTGGATGACAGAAAGAATGACCTTAGATTTTAACACAAGGGCATTGAAAGAGCATGGGAGGATTTTAGGAAGGAAACTGACTTGATATTTGATATTCAAATTTTATTTGATTATTGTTTCTGCTGAATGGACAGTTAACCAGACATGTGGAGAGTGAAGATGCTGAGACTAGTTGACAGTCTGTACTATTGTCATTCAAGTAAGAGATCAGAGTTGCTTGGATTGGATTTGAAATACATTTTGAACATAGAATTCAGAGGACATAATCAGTAATAACCAGGCAAAAAAAAAAATGAGCAATTTGGAACTGGCAAGGATGTGGATCAGTGGGAATTCACATACATTCCTGGTGAGCATGCAAATTGGCACCATCATATGGAAAATCATTTGATATTATCTTACAAATTTGTATAGTATGTGTTATTTGAGTCAGGATATTTTTTTTTCTTTTCTGGTGTGCTCTGAAGAAACTTCAGGAAAGATATATACATTCTCAGCTGTGTTGTTATAAAAAAAAATTACCTAAAAAAATAAGTGGTTCAAATTTCTGTCAATAGAATATTATGTAACTATTTGTTATATATTAATTCATTAAAAGACAATACAGAGATGAGAAACAGATAAGGCCAAGCCACATGCATGGATCAATTGCATGGATATAATAATAATTGAGGTAAAAGAAACAAAAACTATAGAAGAATCATAGAGCCAAGAGCTATTAATATAAAGAAATAGTTTTCAAAGTGTGATCCAAGAATATAAAAATAATATATTTTTATGAGGATACCAAGATGGAAAGTCAGAGAGATTCAAAGTAAGAAAGGAATTAGACCCCTGGCACTGAGGTCTTCTCCTGGGTAGTAAGACACGGAATGCTGGTAGCCTCTAGAAGGCTGGTTCCCAGCTGACAGCCAACAAAGAAGGGGGGACCTCAGTTCTACAACCATAAGCAACTGAAGGTGGTCATCAACCTGAACCAGCTCAGAAACAGATTCTTCCACAAAGCCTACAGGAAGGAGTACAGCCATGCTAACAAGTTGTGTTTGGCCTTGGGACACCCTACACAAAGGACCCACTTGAGCCTTCCCTCATATATGGGCTACAAGAGCTGTTTTTTTAAAGCTGCTATGTCCATGATAATTTGCTTCAACTGTGATAGAAAAGTTAACAGATTTACCTATATTTAGTTACTAATGTAATTCAGTGCTTTAGAGTTTATTGATAGATTTCCTAAGTGTAACGATGGTTCTAAAGATTGCCAGCAATTTACATGAGACAAATTAAAGCATGAGACTGGATGAGTATCTCAATCCTATACTTAAAATGGGTGATTTGGGAGAATATTTGCTTGGAGGAATCATAGCCACAAATAAGGCAACATTCCCAACTCTTTCCTGATAGCCCAGACCAATGCTAATTTTTCTCTATCCAGGATTGAGATCCAGATGTCAGCCTGCGGGTTACTACAACAGTGAGGAAGCCTAGAAATAACGTTCTTATCCAAAGATTCTCCAATGGTGTTGTAAAATGAACAATTACACGAATTTTCTTTTGCTGAAACTCTTACAGTCTTTTAGAAAACACACATAAATTCTTCTACTTTGAAACGCCATTATTTTACTTTGAAAAGTGAATATAGGAATACTATATCAAACATATCTCATCATATTTTACTCATGAAGAGTTTCAAAAATAGGTCAGGAATGCAGGATTTTTTGTGTGGTTTTTTTTTGGGGGGGAGGGGTGGTTCTGGCTTCAATAGTACCACTCATCACCAGGATTTCAATTACTTTGCTATCACTTCTGAGTATACCATTAAAAAAAAAAATGTTTTACTTGTAACAAAGAAGGAAAAGAAGGACATTAAAACAAGCTTAAATAAAGAAATAAAAAGCATGAAAGATGCAGGTAAAAATAAATACAGTTATATCATTGACTGAAATAAGTCAAGTAGAATAAGCCTACTTTGTTGTGATATAGCATATCAGTTATGTGATAGACGAAACCAAATCTGTAGAAAAGGATATGCTATTCAATTAATGGTGCTGGGACAGTATTTGTGCCATAAATTAAATTAGATTCATATGTACAAGATACACAAAAATCCATTTAAAAATAAAAGTACATGTCAAAACTTTAAAGCTTTTTCATTAGAAAATCTATTGGAATTAATAACTGATATTAGTAAGGTAACAGAATACACTTGTATTTCCATATAGCTGCAAAATCAATAAGGAAAAAAGACCTTTAAAAATTTAAAATATTGTGCTTTTTAAATATTTAAAATATTTTTTATTTTTTAAAATATTTTTCAACATTTAAAATATTGAGATAACTCTGTTGTCCCAGGGAAGGGAAATGTTAATCAAACAAAGTGTAAGTAACTAAAAACAAGTAAAACAAAGATAAAAAATTAGACATGAAAAAAACTTCCACTGAGGGCACCTATTGCATGGAGCACTGGGTGTGGGGCATGGGCGATGAATCTTGGAACACTGAGAAAATAAAATAAATTTAAAGTAAAAAAAAAAAAAAAACCCAAAACTTCCATTCTTGAAAAAAGGCAAAAAAAGCAATATGTAAGTGAACATAAAAGCCAGACACTGGGAAAAATATAAATAAAACATAATATGCAAAGAATTTCATTCAAAATTTGTAAAGAATGTCCATGAATCAATAAGATAAAATGCATGCCATCAAAAAAGAGAAGTGAAGACTATGTACAGGCAATTCCTAGAAGAAAAAGTCAAAAAGGTATAGTGTATGTGTGTATGTGTGTGTGTGTGTGCATTTGAAAATAGGTTAAGCTTCCTCAGTAATCAGAAATATGTAAATAAAAATCATTATAAGAAAAAAATCACTTTATTCCCACATGCATAAAATTGGCCAAACTAAAAAAAACCAAACAAAAACAAAACAAAACAAAAAAATGCCCCTTCTCTCTCTCTCACACACACACACACTGTAAGTGTTGTTGATAACAAAGAACAACAGTATCTATGCACACGGGATAAGGGCAACATGGCTCACCAAACAAAATTAGAAATGTGAATTCTCTAAAGGCTTCTACTCTCTCTCTATATGTTCAAATAAAAATATAGGGACAATAATGCTGTCACAGCATTCCTGTAAGACCAAAATATCCACCAAAAGATAAATGAATACATAAATTATGGAGGAATACGTTGAGTCCATCAGTTGTTTTGCTCATGTCTTCTTTCTTGAGATGGGTATTGAATGCATGGGTATTCATTATATGTTCTTTACCATCTTGAGAATATGCAAGTGTGTACAATTATTTTATCAAAGAAAATAGTGTGGGGCGCCTGGGTGGCTCAGTTGGTTAAGCGACTGCCTTCGGCTCAGGTCATGATCCTGGAGTCCTGAGATCGAGCCCCACATTGGGCTCCCTGCTTGGCGGGAAGCCTGCTTCTCCCTCTCTCACTCCCCCTGCTTTGTTCCCTCTCTAGCTGTGTTTCTCTCTGTCAAATAAATAAAATCTTTAAGAAATAAAAAATAAAAAAAAAGAAAACAGTGTGCTAGTACAATGTAAGAGGAACAAAAGTTTTGAATTCGAATCCCTGTCCTCTATTTGTAGTTTAAATGAGCTTGAGAAAAATCATCTAATTTCTGTACACTTGTCTTTTCCCACTGGTAGTTAAATAATAGCCACCCCTGTTCTACCTAGTCATGGAAGCTTCAAGAATATCAATAAAATAGCGCATATAAAGGTGCTCTGTAAGTTCAAAAATCAAACGACTATTAGTTTTCTTATAGTTATTGCTATTATACCTTTACCAAAATTAATTATTATTATAATTTGATCAATTTGACCGTCTAGTATCTCTGAAAATGAGAATTTTAGCCAAATTGATAAATGAATTTTAGAATATTAGTTGTGGAGGGTCCCTAAAACTCATTGAGAAATAGAAAACGATTGAGAAATAGAAGAATGATGTTTATTGGTTTGGGGAATGTGATAATAAGTGATGGTCATAATACTGCGGGTTATGATGAAAATTTAAAGAAGCAAAAAGTAAGGCATTTAATACTACGCAGGACTAAAATTATTTATTTCACTAGCTATTGCTATGAGTTTAAATAACGTCATGCTGAAAAATGAACCAATATGCTTGGAATAAATTGGCCAAGCACTTTTAGTGAATATGAGAGAATATAGCTAAAGATAATATTACCTAACATGTAAGATCAATAAGCTTTAACTTTTTATTTGGTGATGTCAAAACTTCTATAATAGTAAGACAGTGGGTGAGATAATAATCTGCATGCAAGTGTTAACAATTGAAAAAGTGACTAGATTTTCCATCATTATCAAAAATGGAAAGTAAAAGCACAGAGATCGAACTTTTTGACCTACTCAAAAAAACAAAACAAAACAAAAAACAACAACGACAACAACAGTGGTGCCTTCAATGGGTTTTGGAGCCTACGTATAAAATCCAATGAAAATGTGATGTCCCTGAGCCGTCCATTAAAGGTCGTCTCTAATAAAGTCCTGCTTTGCAAAATGTGTTCAAAGCTGACCTGCTCTGATTCTATTCACAAATATATGATAATTACAAAATACAAGCACAACAAAGAATCATAAACAAAGTTCTTAAAAAGTAAGGGCCCTGGAGTAAGTTGTCTTCCTAGGACTCTGAATCATAAAGCTTGTTGGTCATAAAATTTGGCAGGTTTATACAGTATCTGTCTCTGAGGCCTAGAATTATAGTAACTTTGTCTTAGAATATTTTCTATAATACATAAGTGACCTACTCTTTCTTTTTAGTTTTATGTTCCTATATCCAATACTGTTTTCCAAATTTTTCTGTTATCTGATTGGGATTTCTTTAGATGCACAAGATTTTATTTGTCTCTCTTGAATAACCAACTTTATTTCTCCTAATTTAAAGATCTTTAACTAATTTCTCAGTGCTTATGCCATTATTTTTAAAGTATCATTTATTAATAATGTTTATGTCCATAAATAAATTGTGTTTTCTCTATTAAAGATGTTAATGAAAATAAAACACTCTGAGTACTGCAGGGAGATGCCAAATATAATGTTATTCAACCACACCCAAACAAATTCCCTGAATTTTTGTTTATTCTCACACGATTTCAGAATCAGAGGCTTTAAAAGTCACAGGGATCACAGTGGTCGTCTCATGTAATCTCCTCATTTCTACATAAGAATTTCAAAAACTGCATTAGATAAATTAATCAAGCCAACTGGGATTATACACAAAACCTATTGACTGGATTTTGAGTCATTTCTGATGAAACACACCAGTAATTTAATATATCAGTAAAGTGCTATGAAATATGACAAGCAATTCACTAACCGGGCAAGTTTATGTAACATAGAACTTATGACACATTACTCTATAGTTTTAAAATTTCTAATGCTTTGGTAATGTATTAGGTTATAAATCAAGTTGAATTTTGGACTGACAAACAGAGAGACAAGATAAAAGCAGCTTTAATTGTTCAGTAAATGCAAAGTGGAGAGGTGTTTTAGAAGCATATTTTCTGGAGGAGGGAAATAAGAAGGGATAAATTCCAAGGGAAAAATATACTCTGAAATCCTAATGAAGAAGTATTGAACTCCTGGCATAAATTTTTATTTCAATGACAAAGGTATCAATATCAGATTCTAATATTTTAATCTCCCCTTTTTGATGTTAATAATTCACTGATAAAGCATTTGAAATATCTTACTCATTTCTCAGAAAATTCCTATAATACCAGATTGTTTGCAAGTCTATGAGTAGTGACAAGTTAACATAATGAATGAAAGTTCCTGGAAGTTTTTCCTTTCAATACTCTTCATATTCCTCAAATTGCAAATCATTTTATTTCAAAAATCCAACATTTTCTTTAGTATTTCTTTGTTCTATCTGTTCAAGAATTTTTGACTATGTATCATACATGTTTTATTCAGAAGTTTACTTTCAAGTAATTTTAGACCAACTTAGACCAAAAAAAATTTATACAGAACCAAACTAAAAGCCATATGCAATTCATCTATTAGAGTTGACACATTTTTAAGTTACAGACAAGATAACAGATAGTTATCTCTATTAGAAACCTTATTCACTTGCTCTAAAATGGGGGGGAGGGAGTAACTACTTTGGTAGCTTTTTAACTTTGGTACACCCATCCTAGGAACACTCTGAGCAGTCAATTCTTTTTGCTACAGACTAAAGGTTATTACTTGACTCATGTTGTGATTGGTGATGGTGGTGATAGTAGTGATGTTCATAATGGTGGGAAAGAGGATAAAATTATATATATATTTTTTCTACTTACCATTAGAAATGCTGAAAATGTTCTCTTAAAACTCTGAAAGTGACAGTCTGGCATCAACTGGATGACGGTTTGATCTTTACTCTGCTGTGGTAGTCTTCCTTTGTGATATGGATGGCCGAATCTCATCTTTTAAGTCTTAGGTAAATCGCTTCTTTAGAGAAGGCTGATCTAGAGAAAAAAAAAAATTAAAATAGATAATCTCCTCTCCCTCTTGACTATCATATCCAGTCCAATTTATTTCATTATAACTTTCATAACAATCTAAAATCATCTTGTTTATGTGATGATATACTTATCCATTGTCAGTTTTAACCTATTAAAAGAATAAGGCCAGGCAATTTTCTATCCTATTTACCATTACATTCAATCAACTCTCTGTTTATAATTTAGCATTTCATTTACAATCCTGTAGAAAAAGAAAACTCTGGCCATAGTGATACACTTTGAATATACTATGAATATCCCATAAGAATTTGTCATATCGGTTTGTGTATGTCTAGATCACTTTCTTTGAGTGAAAGCGAAGCTCCAGTTTGGGAGTGCCTGGGCAGCTCAGTTGGTTAAGTGACTGCCTTCGGCTCAGGTCATGATCCCGAAGACCCAGGATTGAGCTCCACATCGGGATCCCTTCTTGTGGGAAGCCTGCTTCTCCCTCTCTCACTCCTCCTGCTTGTGTTCCCTCTCTCCCTGTGTTTCTCTCTGTCAAATAAATAAATAAAATCTTAAAAAAAAAAAAGCCCCTGTTTGGGATCTGTGAAGTTGGAACATGGTTTCTTTATTTCCATGACCTGTCAGGAATAGACAGTCCCTATCCCTACTTACTCTCATCTTGTTCTCACCATGAGACAAATTTTCCAAACAAGAAATTACAGATATCCAGGGAGACCTTAACTTTATCCCTGATTCAGGTCCTACTTATGGGTCACTGGCTAACTTGTCTATTTTTTTCCCCAGTTTTCTTTCATTACTGTGGGTTCCATAACTCTTACTTGTCTTCTTGGTTTGACAACCTATTGTTTGCTTTCTCTTCTTTTATTATTATAATCCTCTGATTTTCCTGGTTGGAATAACTCCAAGGTGATTCCCACTGCAGTTTTGTATGCCTTCCAATGATGAAAGTGACACTCAAGTCATTTTTTTGAAGATTTTATTCCTTTTTAAAAAATATTTCATGTATTTATTTGACAGACAGAAACACAGCTAAAGAAGGAACACAGACAGAGAGAGTGAGAGAGGGAGAAGCAGGCTTCTCACCGAGCAGGGAACCCGATCCTAGGAGCTCCTAGGAGTGGAAGGCAGACACTTAATGACTGAGCCACCCAGGCGCCTGATTTTTATTCCTTTTTAATTTAAGCACAGAGTTCAAAGTTTAGCAGATGTGCAACCAAGAAGAACTCTTCACTTAGAAATAAAATAAATGAACTAGACAGGTACACTGGAACCTAACACAAAGAATATATCTGTTCAAATTATTTTAAGTCAGTATTACCGTCACAACATGAACACTACCTGCTGTCAGTGGGAATCTAATCACCCAACAGGCAAAAAATTAGCAAATTTATTTAAACTTGTAATAAGGAACATGGTTATTCTGGAACTAAAGGAAACAAGATCATACTAGATCCTAGCCACATTCTACATTAGAGACATGTAGAACAGGCTGATGGGAATGCCTTCTTTTTAGATAAGACTTGGGAGCTTGATTAGAAAAAATCAAATATTATTTACTTTGTTGAGTAAGAAATTTTGGAAAAACTTGCCAAAGAAGCATTTCTCAAGCTCTTACAAAGCTACCATAGGTGCCAATCTCACATTATACTTATAAACTGAACTTAGCCTATAGTCTCAGACCCAGAGATTCAGTGTTTCTATGGGATTAGCTCTTGTGACTCGTGGACATTAAGGGTTATATCTTCCTGTAAGAGTCAGTGCGGTGTATAGGGAAGAGCCATGTTTGTAATTAGAATTAGACACCCCTGGTTCCTAATTTATGTCTGTTACTTTCTAACCATGTAGCCCTGGGCATATTTCATAGCCTCTCTACTTCTTGATTTACTTAAATATGAAATGGTGACAAGAATGACTACTTTTCAGAGTTGGTATGAAATTGAAACAGGAATGAAAGATTGGAGATACAGAACAGAACCAATAGATGGTGATATTTTTATGAGTATACCCCTTGTAGTTGAAAAGCAGAAGAGTGTTAAAATATTGTGGCAGCTGTTGATGAGGTAAAATTACATTATTTACAATACAAAATGAATTTTAAAGTCTTCTATTTCAGGGCAATAACTGATAAGTCCTAGCATGATAGAGGAATGTATCAATATACATTGTTTTTGTCAATTCTGTCATGAATTAAAGCTTTCCCTCTATCATCTCTTGGAAGAGAGGAGCCTTGATAAGTAAGCCAAATCAAAACCTTCTTTTTGTTTTGCTTTGCATAGCCACATTCTCCATCTTGGTGTTTCTAGAACTCTGAGGGAATCAGATACAGGGGGACAGTACAGATGAAGAATACCTGGCATTTATTTTAATGTCTTTTTCCTATGCTGCATTTTTTAAAAGATTTTTTTTATTTAGTTGACAGAGATATCACAAATAGGCAGCTAGGCAGGCAGAGAACAAGGGGGAAGCAGGCTCCCCACTGAGCAGAGAGCCCAACATGAGATTCAATCCCAAGACCCTGAAATCATGACATGGAGCTGAAGGCTGAGGCTTAACCCTCTGAGCCACACAGGCACCCCTTATGCTGCATTTTTATGTGGATTCTGTCCTTGTATGTCCGTCTCTCACAAAGGGGAAGTACTACTATTAATAAGAGAAAAATACTAATAGGAAAGCTGCACATATTTTTTGTTTGCATCACTTCAAATGATAATGTGACACATTCCATTGATAGCAGATAAATACATTTCTATGATCTTTGTTTCATTTGCCAGAGCCACTGAGCAGGATTATGCATGTTTCACCTGCCATAACTTTCATTAGTTATGAAAGTTTCAGGGATTAATGGTACAAAAGCTTTTATTTTCTTCTAGAAAGTGGCTTCCACAAACCTCTCTCACACTCATACAATATGTTATGGATACAATAATAAATACGGAAGAAAACCTTAGATTGATGAGTGAATGAACAGACACAGCTGTGGAAGGTTGCAAAGAATCAGTTGAATCATCCAAGCCTTTTTGTTTGTTTGTTTGTTTAAATTTTACTTATTTATTTGACAGAGGGAGAGTCAGCGAGAGCAGGAACACAAGCAGGGGAGTGGGAGAGAGAAAACAGGGTTCCCACCAAACAAGTAGCCTGATTCAAGGATCAATCCCAAGACCCCAGGATCATGACCTGAGCTGAAGGCAGATGCTGAACAACTGAGCCACCCAGACACCCCTGAATCTTCCAAGTTTTGAGGGCTTTTTAGGGAAAGAGAGTATCATAAGCTTTCTGAGAACAGGGAAACAGAATCTAATTTTTCAAAAATTAGCTGTAATTCCACTGAACCAGGAAAATAACATATATTGGACACAGGTTTTAAAAGGTGAATATACTATGGAAGAGGGACATTTAAGTAAAGAGGGATTCTGTCAAGAAGGACATCAAAGTGAAGTAGTCCAACAGGTCATTAGAGAGTCAGCAATCCCAAGAAACTGGAGGGTAAAGATCCTAAGAAAATGGGAGGAAAGGGAAATACATGTAGAAAAAACAGCTTAGTGGAAGATGAGCGTCCTATTGCAAATCCTAAGAGTTGAATAAGGAAAGATCACAGAAAGATGTTTCAATCCAGAGAAAATAGAATTTATGAAAAAATGAAATGTCTTAAATTGTCAAGAGCTCAAATTAAAGTCAGTTAAAGCATCAAGTTTTTAAAACTAATGTTTTTTTTTTCAAAAATTAGAAAATTTCTTTCCATAGTATTGAGGGTTTTATGTTGACATTTTCTTGTTGTTTCAAGTAGAGGACTAGACCTGTTTTTAAAGAGAAAAATGGAAAATGTACAGATGTGTCAGTGGGAGCAAAAGAAAGAAAACAAAGAAGTGAATGGTAAATTAAAAAAAAATAGCAGAGCTTGAGGGTTTAAAACACACAAAAGCATCACTATCATATTTGGGCCTCACATAAAAATATTAAGTATTTGTGAAGCAAGCAGAATCACACTTCAACAATTTTTAAAAAATCATTTTTGCCCATAATGTGATGGACATTAGACAAAAGATAATTTGACATAACAAGGCTTCAGTTAGGTGGCCAAGCATATCATTCATCCCAAATAGCAAAAATTTTCCCAACTTGAAAGGGAGAAACTTTACAATAACTCTGCCATTGTTTTTTCCATTATAAAAACCATGATTTCTTGCTTGTTGCCACTTGCCATAAATCAGCTACTTTTCTAAGTAGTGATAAAACTCCCTCTGGAATGGAGACGTTGTAAATGATGATGTACCATTGCTGACCATAGAGATTTTTTTGTAAAGTCCAGTTATTGTGCACACACAAAACAATATCAGGGCATGAGAGAGATTTGTAAGCTCAAAGCCCTATTCATTTTTATGGGAGCTGTATCATATTTATGCTAATTAAAAATTCTTTCCATTCGGAGAGAAAAAAACTCAAGGAAAGTGCTTTCTGAACAAAAAATAAAAGCAAAAATAATTACTACCACAGTTTATCAATTTCTTCTCTCTGTTGATAAATGATTCACTGTCTGTTACTTTTAGCTGGCATTTAAAAGTGAAACAAGGCTTGAGTTGTCTGGGAAGGAAAATTCCACAATCTTAGAAAAAGCTCAGTAAAAAAAATAAGACAAATTGAACTTGTTTCCCAAATGGAGGGGACAAAGCAAGAGCAAGACATAAACAAGATTATAACAATCCTTCCTATCACTCATCAAAAGCACTATTTCACTAGCCATTTATAATGAATCCTCATTAAAGAAAAAAACAGGGTACCCCAGTACTCATCATTGAATAATCAGAAAGGAAGCAGAATGCCGCAGGGGTTTTTAAATATTTTTGTTGTTTTCAAGGCATTTCCAAAACAAAATTTCAGTTATAGCTTTCATGAAGTACCAAAATTTTTTATTTCAGAGTTCCACTATGTACATGAACTTTGTTGTGATGCCATATAAAAATAATCTTACAAAATTAAACTTTAAAGAATAGGAGTCCAGTTGGCTTTTTTGTTGGCTTGAAATTCTTAGAGATAAGCCAAGGAAGGCGAGAATTACTTTCAGAATCAAAATATATGACAAAAGTCCTAGAATGGGAAGAGACTATAGCTTTGTAGACCAGCTGTCTCCCAATGCAGGAAAGTCCTCTAGCTGAATGCTTTAATAAAGAGGATCAATCACTTAGAGATGCTGTTAAAATGCATAATGTTAAAATGCAGGTTTTGGTGGGGCTTGAAAATCTACTTGTCTAACAAGCTCCAGGCTATATCAATTACACTCTTCTGTGGACCTCAATATATGCAAGAATTGTCTAGTATATTGAGAACACTTTCCATAGTGTGGACTCATTACTTCAAGAAGAACCAATTTCCATTCAGGGTCTGTCATTAACTTAATGAAAATAAAATGACTTTCATTAAGTCAAAATTTGCTTTTCAATAAATTCCATTCATTTATGCTAGTTCCAGCCTCTAGAATCACAATTACTAAATTTAATTTCTCTTATGCATAAAAGACTAAATTCAAAAAATTGTATCCCCCTTGTTTCTTTACTTTCCTTGAAAAATATATCTCTGATACAGTAATGGTTTTGAGTTTGCTCTGCCATTCTGTGTGCTCTATGTTGGATTTGTTTGAAGGTATAATCTGAAAGTGAGGTCCCAAGATATGAACACAACTCTCATCCAGATTGGACTAGCAGTCATCGTGCTTCCATGTGTGATCCAGTTTCCATGAAACATACTAAGTATGCCTGAGTTTGTATGAAACCCATGGACACAGACCAAAACTGACAGAGCACAGGATTAATAGTTCCCTAGAAAACAGCCCCCACCTAAATGGAAATAAATAGCTAACTTGATCATTAAATTGTTAAACTCTTCCATTTTTGTTTGGCATGGTGTGCACTGATGAAGTTTCTCTCACAGAGGATTGGTCACCTGGTTCACAACCTCATTCTCTCCCTTTGGCTGTCATCACTGTGGCCTCACAAAGCTTAAAGAACTTCAGTGATCTCCATGTCCACACCAGTGCACCCATTTATTGGCACACCTGTTGGGTCATCCCTTAAGCCACTTCTCTTTGAGTTTTGGGATTCCGAGCAGGGCTGTGACCTAAGTACAGCTTCCTCATCACAATGCACATAGAGCCTCATTTGATTCTTTATTGGGATCCTTATGCCTTTGAAGTCTCCATGCTGTAGTAATCTGTCATGCCCATCTGATTCCACTTTTCTTTCATCCCAGTTTACAATTTCTTATTAAAATTTATTAGAAGTTTGAGAAGGTTCTTGCACTGTACTGCTTCCTTTGGGATACACACTATTTCCCCTAATTCTATCCCCATGAAATCCTCATTACCTGTTTCCTTCACTCCTGTCTGTACAGAAGTTCATGGCTGGGGAATGGGGAAAAATCTCTCAATTTACTGGCTTCATCAGAAATGCAAGTGATTCAAACTCCACTTTGGACTCTATATTATTCACTTAGTATAACAACCAATTCAAGCTTTCTTCAATTTCTTGAAATTCCCAACGCTCCCTGGAATTATAAATTTTAACAGAAGAATAGATAATCTTATTGACAGTTCACTGAAATGATCTAGACCACCTGGTACATGATCTCTTGACTTCCCTGCTCTCCTAAGAATGTCTTTGTATTTTTTCCTGTCTTTCTTCTTTTTCTCTAACCTCTTCAGAGGAAGATTCTCCCTTTTAGGAATGCCAAGGTTAAGTGTCTGCATATTTCTACTGAGTACCTTCCTGCTTAGAACAATGAGTTGTTCTATCAGTTATCCATTCTTTTTGTCTCCCTGATAGATTGATTTATACTCTTTATCTATAAACATGCTCACATGTTCATATCCCTCTTCTAATTACATTTCTTTTCAGCCTTCCATCTTTTTTACTTCACCAGCCAACTGGGTGAAATAATCCAATCCTCCTGCCTCCACTTTAACTAAATAGTCTTTGTGAGCTCTTGTAATTGGATTCTCCTTCCTCGTCTGTCTTACTACCATCTCGACCACTGGAACATGAACTGAAAGTCACAGCGTTCAGTCATGAAATGAATCAAAGTCAAGGGAATAAAAGGCACAGTAGAGGGAATACAGTCCCTGGCATTGTGATCGTGTTACGTGGTGACGGAGGGTAGCTATACTGTGAGTGGTGTGGAATAACCTATACACTTGCTGAATCACTATGCTATACACCTGAAACTAATGTAACATTCTGCATCAACTACACTCAAAAAAAAATTTTTAAGGTCACTCCTGATCAACTTTAATAGCATTTTCTCAGTGACACTTCTCTTCGTTCCCTCCGTCGCATTTTGTATTACTCATTTCCTGCTCTTAAAGTTTTATTTATTTTTTTCTGAATTCCATTATATTGTATTTCTCTGGTTCTTTGATCCCTCTGCTCTTGTGTCCAATTAATTTAAAAACACTTGTCACACAGCAGATTATTTTTCCCCATCTCTTCCAATTCTTATTTAAATCTACATGTTCAGCCATCTCTCTCTGTCTCCAGGTGGTTAGATGATGATTGTCACATTAGTATTAGCCCATACTATAATTTCAGAGACATAAATAATCAGTCCACTGCAGTAATTCTTCATGAAAATTCTATAGGTATTTCATTTTTTTTTCTAAGCTTTCTTTTTAAATCTGTACTTCCTCCTATATTTTGTCTTGGCTGTGAATATCACCATCAATCTAGAATCCTGAGTCATCTTAGATATGACTTAGATATGACACATCATCATTCAGTCAATTCTGTTTTTCTATTTCCTAACTTTCTCTCAAATCTATTATTCTAGTCACATTCCACTTCTCTTTTCATAGCATTAGTCTAGTTCATTTTTCCCTCCCTCCCTCCCTCCCTTCCTTCCTTCCTTCCTTCCTTCCTTCCTTCCTTCCTTCCTTCCTTCCTTCCTTCCTTCCTTCCTTCTTTCCTCCCTTCCTTCCCTCTTTTTTCTTTCTTTCTTCTTTTTTATCCCCTCTAATCCATCCTTCACAGTGCAACAACTAGCATCTTCCTGAAATCTGCTTCCTTTCCAGATGGATTTTACCACTGCCTGTAGCTCACATGATCTTTTGAGGCTGGATTCTGTCTTACAAACCAACTCAATGTACCACTGACTAACTTTCCGAACACTCTCTGCTTCTGTCACAGTCTTCTCTCTTACAAAAAAGGTCCCCTTATTCATACTTGTTAAAATAGTAAATTTTCTCATCTCAAATTGTAGCACATAACAGATTTATAATTTTCTGGTCTCTACTCCTAGGAATAGTCACCACTATATATAAAGACTCACAAGCCCTGCTTTGATACTCAGTTACAGTGCTTGTTATTGTACACATGTCCCTGCTTTTATCTCTAATTAGACTGCAATGCCCCTCAGAGTGATGGGACATCTTTCCCTCTTGGACGATACCTACTACATGATCCTCTGAACTTGCTGGTAAATTAAATTGTCTTTTCATAACATTCTATTCTCCATGTGTAAAGGCATTCATGTAAAACATAGCCAGAAATAAAATATAAACTGTAATTCTACTAAAAGAAAAAAGGAAATTTAAAAAAGGAAACACGGTAGGAAAATGGGCCTGGATTTAGAATTTTGCTTGTGAATTTTTCTTCTTTGAATTATTCATCAAGAAACCCCAAATCCAGATATCATATGATAAATTTTCCCTTTCTTTTTTTTTT
>PITA01021134.1:0-33237 GCA_004023965.1 Spilogale gracilis | reverse complement strand
GGCGCCTGGGTGGCTCAGTTGGTTAAGCAACTGCTTTCGGCTCAGGTCATGATCCTGGAGACCCGGGATCGAGTCCCATATCAGGCTCCCTGCTCGGCGGGAAGCCTGCTTCTCCCTCTCTCAGTCCCTCTGCTTGTGTTCCCTCTCTAGCTGTGTTTCACTCTGTCAAATAAATAAATAAAATCTTTAAAAAAAAAAACAAAAACAAAGCTGAGAGCCTGTCTTTGACGTCATTTCCTGTCTTTGACATCATTTCCTGTCTTACTCGTCATAACAAGCAAACACCTAGCATATCCCTCTTGCCCTTTTCCCACAATCACTGGGGAGGAGGGGACCTAAAATAAATTTCAACCATTTATCAAGTCAATGGATATAACACAGACTACATGCTGGTTTTCTCTTTGAAAGTTTATTGTTATTAAAAAAAAAAAAAAACCACTCTATGCTTTTTACAGTTTACATTCACCTCTCAGAACAATTAATGATACCAGTTAATGATAATATATAAAAAGCCCACCAGCTGCTTGAAATGGCTGCAAATTTTTACCATGTACTGGTATTAAACTGGTTTGAACTCTTTGGAAAAAATGGTGTAACATGAAGTACCGAGATTTCAAATTCCCAGATTAGAAACAAGATTTTTAAGTCAGGAGGAAATTTAATAAAAATTCAAGGCTTGAAGGAAATACTAATAGAAAATGAAAATACTGTAAAAAATAGATTTCCCCCACCCCCAAGTTAGGCTTAAAAAAAAAAAAAATGCAACCAACCCCACCCTGCTCCCAGTATTTCTCTTAGAAAAGTCACCCAATCCTGAACACAGGGTCTCACACACACAAATACAAGTAGCGTGATTTGCAGATCAGCCTCTGGGATCTTATACTGGTCCCAGTTCAGAGTTTAAAAAAAAAAAATTTAAGTTAGGTAGTTAGGTATCCATAAATACTGGTATCCAAATGAATGAAAAAATCCTGGCTTTGGTATGGCTATGGAAATCTGGAAACTGTTCAAGAGGACACTGGCTTTGAGGGTGTCAGAGGGTAGGGAGGGCAACACAAAGCCCCCAAGCAGAGGTAAAATAAATATAAGGACACATCCATAGCAAACACTGTGCATAACACTGAGGCAGGTGCCTCAAACAAAACACATACAGGTTCTTGACCAGAATAACCCAAGTGCAAGTTCTTGATCAGATTAACACCATGTACAGGTTCCTCCTAAGAGTTGGTCTAAACCAACTTTTTTCAGTCTTATCTGCCAGAAACAGTTTGAATTTGGGGATGCACATGGTACCCTACGGTCTGGTGAGAAAGATGTTCTAGAATAAGAATGGCCTCCTGGGCTAAAAGCCAGCCCCTTGTTAGTCCAAGAATCTCAAAATCTGTTTTTGCCCATCCCCAAAGCACCTCCAACTCCTGACAAGGGGGCTCTTCTACCCCTGGTCACCACAGGAGTCTGCCAGAGGAGTTGAACTGCTGGCTTTTCATCTCTGGAGTGATAAAATAAAAAACTCAATCTGGAATTAGGAGTACAATTTACTGTGCTGTGTCTCAAGTCTACTTCCCGCTTGCCCCCATTCCCACAGTCATGATTAAGGTTTGCGAGGATACTGAGGAACAGAAGGCAGTGATGTGGCCAAGGCCAGGGCCTCATCACCCTAAAATTTATAGAAAAGAAGAGGCCAAAGTGCCCATACTCTGGTCTTCACACAAACAGTTACTTCACAAAAGCACAAAGGTGCCACCAGAAAAGGCAAGGAAAAAAAAAAAAGGCAACTTGTTGCTTTGACGCTGAAATCACCAGTAGTTATCAACACAAGTCTTTCCAAAAAAAAAAAAAAACAAAAACAAACTTTGGTGTATTGCTAGGAAGCCAAGTAAGACAACTGCTCAAAAAAAACAAAAACAAAAACAAAAAAACAACTCTGATGACCACACATACTGTAACTAAATTTCCATTACAGGGCACTAGTGGAGAACAGACGGCTGCCTGCTATCATGGGACATTACACAGGGACAACTCAAACAACAGAGGCCCTCCCATAGAGGCAAGGTTGTCAGGAAGAAACGAAAGATGAAGGCCCTGTTTACTGTGGACTTGGTTCACTCCAGTAATCGTCATAATGGGGGCCGCAGGCAAGAAGCACAGAACACCCAGGCAACTCTAAATAAACAAGCATCATTTACCCTATTCTCTAAAAGAGACTCCAACACCAGAAGAGGGGGAAAAAAAAAGAGAAGCAATGCATTATAAATTAAAACAAAAACAAATCTGTACAAGTCTTTAAGTCTGTAAGGTTTGGTCTCTGTTGAAGCCAGGACTTTTAAGGTGGTGATTCACTTGTCATCACGGCCCCCCAACTTGCTCTGGGGTGTATACATCAAGAAACGGCACAAAGATAATCACCGGAGACTGAGGGTATGATGATGTACAAAGATTTCCTAGGATGCATAAAGTCTACTGATTTCTCACAGAGATGCTAACAGTTGCTCTGACCCCAACTTCTTTAAATATGCTACGATGGCAGCTAGAAACCAGAAAACCCCATCTGCCAACAAATCATCTCTCCCAGGCTGGAAATGAGGGGCACGAGGCAGGGAGCGCAGGCAAGACCGTTTCCCCAGGAATCCTCCGGTGAGTGGCAGCCGCAGCAGAGCTTGTTTTGTCTTCAGCCTGGGCCACACCTCCTGGGAGGCTGGGGGCGCCCACAAGGCTCCACAGGCTGGAAACAGTCCGTGTGCAGTAATGGCATCAGTGACAAGAGTGCGCAAGTGGAGTTATGAGGGAGAGTTTATAGATCGCTGATGACTGCCCAGTCTCCCCTCCCCACCTACAACAGATAACCCAGATAATCGGTCTGTGCCAGGTATCACTTCATCTCCTTAGGAGCAGGAAACAGAAATGGATTAGAAATAAAGACTTCTGAAATGACCACTTGCTCCAGCCTGAGCTAGAACAAATGTGTCTAAATAAACCACTTGCATTAAATAACAATTAAAACGTGGTAGCTTCAGTACATTTGGAGCATGAGATGCCCCCTCCCCCAATCCCAATTACTTCAGTGCACGTAGGCACCCAGGCAAATTTTTCTGTCGCTCAGCCAGTGGAATGGATGGCATACGCCAGATGTTACCAAGGCATTTATTTCTCAGAGAAGGCTGAGAGCCAGGAGAATTAATCTCCTTCTCCTAGGACCTCTGCCCCAAGCTTCTGGGGAAACAGTGAATTGGGCTCTGCAAGGGAAACAGCTATGTGATCCACTTATCAGATTCAAAACATGAAAATGCAATGTAGAGTGTATCCCTTCCTGGTAGAAAGACCTAAGACCAAAAAAATAATAATAATAATAAAAAATAAAAAGATGTCCCTTCAAACTCAAAGGAGGTTAAAAAAAAAAAAAAAAAAAAAGACAAAGCATAAGCAAAAAAACCCCCAAAGAAATGAGTAAATCAAACTCGCAACACTCCCCAAAGCAAGAGTTCGTGGTGACGGCTGGCCGGAAGAGGTCGCGGCAGGAAGGAGCAACGCAAAGACCGAAGTGGCTGCCATCACAGCACCTTGCAGAATCCACAACAGCGTTCCCCAGTATCCAAGGCCAAGGAACAATGCCCAGGTTAAAAACTTTCTATTCGGAAGAAAACAAAACCAAAAACCACTCCAGGAAAAAGGTAAGGGAAGAACACTGTAGAAAGTCAAGCCGCTGACCTCCGGCGGATCACAAAGAGCCCGCGCTGAAGCTGGCCCAAGTAGATCCTCATCTTGGTGCTATCACTTGTCTTCCTCACCCAGATCTGCAGGGGGGAAAGAAAGGGAACCAGATGAGAGCAGCTACAGTGAATACCAGGGAGCAAAATCTTCCAGAGCATCAAAACATCTGCATGAATGAGGTGTGGGCAGAACCCTGGCAACCTCCTCCTGTCAGGCCCCACCCGCGCCCCACACCCCATCAGGATATGTCTATCATAGAGCAGGTGTCAGCCCCAGACCTCCTTTCTCCTTCCTTCTCCCTCTCTCAAGTCTCTGATTAGGAAGATGGAAAGCATCGTGATCTCGGGTTCTATTTTTGCCTTGATCTTAAAGGACATTTTTTGATTTGGTTTGATTACAGCATTATCAACATTCAAAATACATATATTCATGAACATAAACTTTCAATCAAATTTGGAAATATTTTCCTTGCTCCAAAGGACTTCCATATCATAGTCTTTCACTACTCTGGTTTCCTGGCAATTAAGCCTAATGGTCATGGAAGAAAGAGAACAGAAAAAAATAACAAGGAAAAAAAAAAAGCCCATGAGTGAGCTAAGGCCCAATTAGGATCATCAGAAGGCTAAATTAGCTTAAGACAGCCCTTCCCTCCTGACCACATCCTTTTCTCACAGATGGTATCAGATGTCTGACATTTCACAGGGCAGATGCGTTCTTGCATAGAATGGAGAATGAACTGTGGCAGCAGGGGGGATGGCCAGAGCAGATGAGGGCACTCAGTGTCATCCCTGTGGCCAGGACTGGGAAGAAAGCCACTCCTCAGCTTTTTCATCTTCAGAACAACCCAAAGAAATACTACCCTCACTCCATTTTATGGAGGAGGAAGGCTGAGTCAACTAGTCCAATGTGAATCCTGGTGCCTGCTCTCAAAGACCCGTGCTTGCTCTTATCCATTAACCCAGTCATGACTCTTCTTCTCACCTATTCCTCCTTCGTTTAATTAATGCGCCATCAGACAGGGCCAAAAGCATGATTCTTTTAAGTTCTGCCTCTCACCTACATATGCAAGTAGAAGTCTACAGACATATCTTCTCCACACCCCCGTTCAGTTTTCAGGTTTTAAAAGTGTTTATTCTCAATCTCATTTCAATTCATTTAATGTGATTATTTAGCAACAGAGAGACTTTAAAGTCAAATACACTGGTTTAAAAATAAAGACCTTAATGAAGCTGAGCCTCTAAGGACCTTGCAGAAGCACTTTAAACCTAAAAATAACCCCAAGAAGGGCTGAAATGGGGAGTCACCAATAGGCTCAGACTCTCCCAACAAATGTCCCTGAAGTCAGGTTACACCAAGGCCAACCAGCTCCAGGGTCACTTAGGATTTGACCTGAAAAATCAGCTAGAATACTTCCAAGAAGTGAGAAATGTTCTCCCATTACCAGAGTTGCATGCCTCTGATGCACTGAGACTTCCCCCCTCCAGGTGACATGTCTGGGTATCACTGTTTTTCTTGTCAGAGCTCCTTGACAATCTGTTATGTCAAAGGATGACAATCTTCAACAGAGAGAGAAAAAATGTAACTTGCATTTCTATTTTTCCTAAAAAATCTTGAGGTGTCACCGAGGAGGATGAGGCCAAGCACAAGGCTCTGCTGTAAAGTCCCAACACCTCTTGCTGATAAACAGCAGGTCCCTCCACCAGATCCCGTTCTGGTCCTGACTTGGCTTGGGGTGATCAACAGACCCCAGGCCCAGAAAGAAAGGACATTCTTTATCTGGAAGACTCTCCCTAACTTCTGAGTAAACAATGATTTTGCAAACTAGTCACATTTGAGGGCATTTTCAATTCAGGAAGCTAGGAGAATGGAAGAGGCTTAAGTTATTTCATAATCCAGTTTCATTAGATTTCCTGTGCACTGGCATGAATAAGTTACAGAGGGTAGACACATAAAAATCAATTTCTTTGCAGACATTTGTGGACTGATAAAAAAATCAAACCAATTGAGCTATTACAGTTTTAAACTTTTTTTAAAGCTACTAACAATCCAAGTCGCACATTGCTGACATCCACCTAATGAAGGGCCCGTCAGAGAACTCACTCTCCAGTCACCCTATCCTGGAGCAGAACCCTCTGAGCTGACTTTCGAACCAGTTGCTATCCTACAGGAGAGACTCAAGGAAACCAATACCTGAGGGCCGTAGCCTGGCAGCTCACTGCTGAAAGGCAAAATAGGACGGGTCAGATTATAAAGACAGCAGGCAAGGAGCAGTGTGCAGCTCAGATCCAGCGAGCATCCATTTATTGAGCACTTACTGTGTGCCAGACCCTGGGTCAGGTGCCTCATTAAATCCGACGGCACAAAACAAATCTCTTAGTGCACACGAAAGCTCTAGAGAAATAACAAAGATGGAGTTTGCTCCAGAAGCAAGTTCCACAGTCGGTACACAGTTACCTTACAAAGCAGCAGGATTTGAACACAGAAATATCACACGGACTTGCCTTCTGTTCTCTCCTGTGGTCCCCCTCAGTGGTTCGCAACTCAATTACTGGATGTGGAGTTCACCAATACCACCAGGAATATACAAATCCACATTATGTGGTTAGCCAAGCAAAGCAAGGGATTTTTTAGGGATCTTTTTGTCTCCGTGCCATTTCTGCTGGGAAGTACTGACTGAGATCCTAACCCACACATGCCCCGATTCCACTGTATGTTCCTGGTGGCACCTGCACCGCAGTTTGTTACACTGCTGTCTTCAGCGGGCAGGGACTTCGGCCCCTACCTCATTGGCTCCGACAGAGCTGATCACACAGCTCAGCTTCTGGTTGTCCTTTGACTCCAGATAGATGGCCTGGCTCTTGTGGTACCTGCCAAAAACAAGACACAAGTTTACGTTTGTTTTTAGCCACTTTACTGAGGTAAGACGGACACGTAAAAAAGGAGCCATACGTATTTACTGTTGGTAACTCGATGAACATAAGTATATACACCCATGAAATCATCACCACCATGAACACATCCATCTGCTCCCGAAGTCTCCTCCTGCCCTTTTTGTGAGAATTACTTGTTGTTTTTTACTTTTGTAGAAAGAACATTATGCATAAGAGCTATGCTCTTAAGGAATTTTAAGTCAATAATACAGCATTGTTAAAGGACCAGGTTTTTTGTTGTTTTTTTTTTTTTTTTTAAGATTTTATTCATTTATTTGACAGAAAGAAACACAGCTAGAGAGGGAACACAAGCAGCAGGACTGAGAGAGGAAGAAGCAGGCCTCCCACGGAGCAGGAAGCCCAATGTGGGGCTCGATCCCGGGTCTCCGGGATCATGACCTGAGCCGAAAGCAGTTGCTTAACCAACTGAGCCACCCAGGCGCCCCAAGGACCAGTTTTTTAAAATAAAGGAAAAAGAGGAAGAAAGAAAAACACCGAAACAAAAAACATAATTAAGAGAGTCTTAATTTACATTTGAGGAAGAGTCTAGATTTCAGATTTAATTTGAAGGTCTCCATCCTTTGATTAAATCAGATGACCTCCTAATCTCCTCTTAATCTAAAACATATATTCCTCGGTCCCTCTGCAGAGGGAAAAGAGAGGCAGGAGAAAGGCTGGGAAACTAACTTCATATTTACTTTTTATTTGGACTACATACCACAATTCGATCCAATCAATCAGTCAAAATAAAATCTGTTCTCACTTTCCACCCAACCCAAAACACTGAAGAAACTTGGGTAGGTGGGCAAAATAAATAGAAGGATTTGACCTGATTATTTATTTTCAATATATCCAAGTTAAGTCATACACAAGAAGGCGGGCCAAATTCAACTCTTTCTTTCTTTAGTCACTCATTCAGCAAATACTCATTAATCACTTACTGTGTAGCAGTGAGGATGCTGGAGGCTGGAAGTACACAGTGAACAGGACCACAAGGTCCCTGCCATCACACAGCTTCAAATACAGCAGCCGAGAAAGATACTGAGTGATCACACCCGGCACCAGGCGAGGTCTGGGTGTGCACCACGGAGGACCTGATTTGGCCTGGTCAGTCGGGAGAGCCGTCTTGCATGGAGCAGACCACACAGACACTCCATTTCGGCCCCAGTAGCCATCCTCTTGGCCTGTAGCACAGGACCACCTTCCACTTCTAAAGTTCAGAGATAAGGCTGAGGTTCAAAGTGAGGAACCCAAGGCCAAAGCCCAAATGAGACAACAGCAGCTGCTGGATTGTGAGAGCTAACCAAGCTGCTGCTGGGAGCCCTGGCTGGGGACGGCCCGTCAGTCAGGAACACAACCTCTGGTTCACTCTGGCTGCAGAGAGCTAGCTAAACAGACCCACTAATTTATGTAAATTCTACCAAAATGCATCTCCCAACAAAGTACTGCATTTTATCATTACTTCTGTAGGGGAAAAGGGAGACTGTTTTGCTGGTATAATGAAATAATCTACTGCCAGGATATCACAGTAAAGAGATGTACTTCACTCCCACAATGAGCTTTTTCCAATCTAGGTTCTAAGCACTCTTTAACCTGCTACTTAGGAGCTGAAAACTCAGATTGCCCACTCAATTTACTTCCTGAAAACACTGTTAAAAGAAATTGAATCATAAATGCAATTAGAACAGTGAGATTGGTTTAGACTCGGCTTTAAAGTTGCTTTTGGCCAGAGATCAGTTGGTAAACTAGGTCAGAGGACTTTCATTATGCTAAATATGTAATCTCACGAGGTCTGAAGAATACAATGCATGAGGAAAGGCTGAATGAGGTCACAGCGTGACTCAAAAATTCCAGTTTCCCTCCCACATCTAAGCCAACATCCCTATGTAAATAGTAACATCTTGAGTGATGGTTAGAGTAAAATTACAGAGCAGAATATCTGAAGTTATTCTATGGGGATCAGAATTATTAGAGAGAGGAAGACACAAAACATGCACCTCACCTCAAGTCATTCTGATAGTATTTCCCAAATACTTTAATAAAGAAAGGTCACGGTGTGGTGAAGGAGTATGTAACTAGTGAGGAAACATGCTCAATATACTGCTAAACAGAGGGGGGGAGTCTATGTCCATTATGTTCCTATGCTTGTAAAAAAAAAAATATGCACATTATATGTGTATCATACACACACAGAAAAAATGGGGTGAAGTTATATAGTTAAGATGTATAACAAAACATGTATTGCAACTTTATAGAAATATGAAATGTAAATTAAGAGAAGTATTCTTTTTATCATATGGCTTTCTTTTCTGAAATAAGCAGGTATTACTCATATTAAAAATTAAGGGGCACCTGGGTGGCTCAGATGTTAAGCATCTGCATCCCGGAGTCCTGGGTTCAAGCCCCACATCGGCTTCCTGCTCAGAGGGAAGCCTGCTTTTCCCTCTCCTGCTCCCCCTGCTTGTATTCCCTCCCTGGCTGACTCTTTCTCACTGTCAAATAAATAAAATCTTGAAAAAAAAATAAAAAATTAATTAAGTAAAATGAAAATTAAATAAGTTATGGTTCTGAAAAATAACCTAAATAACAAAGGTGGATAAAAACAAAACTTGATGTCAAAATTAACATCTCAATGTCTTCAAAGACAACAGCTAACTCTGGGAGACTAGTCAAACAATTCTCATGAGATGGTCTGCATTTTCCTTCAGATGTGTGCGGAACCCAAACTCCAACACCTCTGACTAGCTTTAAAATGAATACTGGAAGTAAACAATGAGATCTGGTCTATAACCCCACCCCCACAGAAGTTGTCTGGGACTTGAACTTCTGGCCACCTCAGAAATCTGCCTGCTTTGGGGTAACCAAATGATGTAGCTTGAATGTCCACCATTGGTCACCATCTGCTCCAAAGCAGAGCTGGCCTGCGTGTCTCCCAAAGCAACCTACTTCCAAGCCAAACGATTCCCAGATCCTCTTGAACCAGAGTCTCACACACCACACAACAGTCTCAAGGAACTGTTATCCCTGGATATAAATCTATTCAACTACCTGAATTCTCTGGAAGAAAAAAAAAAATCCTCAAAAATTCGCGTTCATATTTTCAAGATAAAACTAAAAAGCATAGGATAGCCTTAACATTCAAATTAATTTTTTAATTTCTAAAGACTAATAAAAGAGGAGGAAAGAATTTAAAATAAATATAGACATAAAAACTGTTTAAAAGCAACAAAACTGGGGCGCCTGGGTGGCTCAGTTAGTTAAGCAACTGCCTTCGGCTCAGGTCATGATCCTGGAGACCCGGGATGGAATCCCACATCGGGCTTCCTGCTCGGCGGGAAGCCTGCTTCTCCTTCTCTCACTCCCCCTGCTTGGGTTCCCTCTCTGGCTGTGTTTCTCTCTGTCAAATAAATAAAATCTTTAAAAAAAAAAAAAAGGGCAGCAAAACTAAAACAAAGCTAAAAATGTACATTATCACTTTTTTGCCAATTAATCCATTTTTTTAAGCTGCAACTCATCTCAGATGAAAAAAAATACTTTCAAATAGCCTCAGAGAATAAGCTGCGAAAGTCAAACTGACTTTATTACTAATGGAAATCCTGACCTGGGAATCCCAACAAATGAGCTCCTAGAGCTTTGCTTCTACTATTAAACCCAATGAACTAGAATCAATAGTACTGTTATAAAAGAAAGCAATTTCTTCAAAAGGTGGGTCAAAAAGGAGGGAGCAGAATTAATTTAATTTTGTATCTTACTGGGACTCCTAATATTAATCCCCAAAAAACTGAATACCATGTTACAGCTCTGGAACCTCCAGGAGTCCCAATGCCAGCTGTAAATATTTACTGTCTTTTTTTTTTTTAATATTTTATTTATTTATCTGACACAGAGAGAGAGAGATCACAGGTAGGCAGAGGCAGGCAGAGAGAGAGGGGGAAGCAGACTCCCTGCTGAGCAGAGAGCCCAATACAGGCCTCGATCCCACGGACCACAGATCATGACCTGAGCCGATGGCAGAGGCTTAACCCTCTGAGCCAGCCAGGAGACCCTAAATATTCACTGTCTTAGCAGTCTTTGTCAGTTGAAGGCTGGGGGGGGGGGATTTCATTCCTGATCACATTAGCAGCCCGAGATTTAAAGTGAGGAGAGAGAAACCAGTCTGCCAGCACCATCAGTTAGTCATTCTAAAATATCAGCCACTTTTGCAGTATTTTCTAAGAAGGGTCATTAGTCCAAATTAAAACGTGAGGAAAACTTACAGCAGGTCATAAAATGGCTTAAAAGCACTACCAAACCAAAGCAAAAGAGAAGATGCTTATCTTTCAAAATGAAACGCAGCTTGGTAAGTATTCATGCCAAGATGTGAAGCCTGAATCACACTCATTTTGCTGAAGTCATTTAAGACTCAGTGAAACATGTTTTGTCCTAAGTACCACTGCACCCAAATACTCCATACCACTGGAAAGAGCATAAAGCAGTTCCACTGGTGCTCTCAGCCACAAGCCGTGACTGGCAAAAAAGAAGGAAGAATGAAAACCTCCCAAGTGACAGGACACAAAGGCTAAGCATCAAGTTGAGCCTGGTGAGAGATGAGGCCAGCTGTGCACTGGTCAGAGTGTGGGCCAGGACCCACCCGCAACGAACACCATCCAAACGTGGCAGGGAAAAGAGAGACACCCCCATCCCACAAATGTGTCACCAATTCTGACTGCCAAGGCTAAAAGGAAAAACAAAATACAGATGAAATCAACAGTCTCCATATTCAACAATATGCAACTTGAAATTCATTGAAAAGAGAAAATGCTCCCAGAGACCTTCTTTTCAAAATTCCTGCAACCGCTATGAGAAAGACAGCAAAAGTCACTCAAAATGCTCAGGAGATCTAGTAGAGCAAATGTGACCGCTCTATATACGTTATGAAACACCAGGCACCATGGATCCCTTCTTTAGGAAGAACAAGAATTTTCTCTTACTGCATTTTCACCGTCAAGACAAGTCTCATAAAGTCTAAAAATTAAGCCTCAGAAAGATGATCTGAAGCAACACAATTACAAAACGAACATCATTTGAAATATCACATAGCTTAAAGACTCATAGATCCGTAAAAATGTTAGTGATAAATCTCATCGTTTTTGAAGACGGCTGTTATGTGTGAGCTTGATCTTTAAAGGTTATTTGGTTTTCATTATTAGAAACATTTTTCATCTTATTGTGCCCCCTCAGTGTGTTGAGCTGTTAGGGCCTGCCACCTAGTGGCGATCTGTTCTAATAAGCAATGTTACGAAACACTAGCTGGCCCTTTTGAAGGAAGCCAAATAGTCAAATGAGAGGGGCAGAAGTCACTAAGATCAGGCTCACAGACGGAGTTGGCCTTCACCATCTCCTGGGTAATTAACTCACCGTAACCTAATATTTTGGTGGGACGGATTTATTTCAGGCATGATTAGATTTCTAAGCATTTCTGCCAACTTCCAAAGAATAATATTTTAAGGTAATGAACTAATGATCTTGGGGTTTTTCTTCTTTAACACAGCTCAAACAATTCAAAATAACCATTACTCTAACTCTGGAACTTTGGGTTAATATACTAAAACTCAAAAGATCATTAAAATAATAGTAAGCTAAGTGGTAATTACAGAGAGCATCCAGTAATCCCAGAATAACATTCTCCATATAAACAAGTGGAGATCCAAAATGCAAATGTGTCCGCCATGACTTAAACTGCATATGGGCAATGAATGAAAGAATACATCAGAATTAAAGGAACTGTGACAAGGAAATAGGATCTAGGGTGGCTTAACACCTAGCAGAATCTGGGGCTACAGAGCAGATAGCAATGTTTGTTGAATAAATAAGTGAATGAGTTTCTAAGAGTTTCACACTGCTTTACCATTTCCTTCCTGATGGAAATGCTGGTGGTCTGAAGATTTTAAACTGTCTTTATTCTCAAATATTTCTGGCATATCAAAAAAAACTAATGTAACATACCTATATACTCATATGCAGCTAAGAAATAAAATTATACAAAAAGCAATTAAAAAAACAACTGTCTTTAATATAAACTGGTAACATTTTAGGATTCAGTTCCCCCAAGTATGTTTCCTGGAACACTCACATAGCAGGATTATGCATGCAAAAAGGGTACCCTGGAGCAAGGAAATAATACTTGGTAACATCACAGAAATTCACAGTGCACACAAGCCTGTCAGAGAACCCAAAGAGCACCTACAGCAAAGAAACTCTTTAACATGGTCCTCTCCAGACTCATCTGACCAGAAAATGCTTTTTCCCACAGAACACATTAATTTTAGTGCACAAAGGTAGAGTTAAGAGAAGATAGAGGGACACAGCCCTGGCCTCAGTCCACGGGGGCAGCACCAAAGAGAGAAGCCTACAAATTCTAGTATGATGCCAAGAGCACAGAGAGAGGGCTCCCATCAGAACATGTTTTCGGGAAACAGTGCCTTCAGAGATCGAATGAGTAGTATCGATCAAATGATTCCTGACACAGTTTTTTTTTTTTCCTTTAAAGCAAGCTCTACTCCCAACATGAGGCTTGAACTCCTGACCCTGAGAGCAACAGTCACATGGTCCACTGACTGAGCTAGCCAGGTACCCCAGTCCTGATGCACTTTGAAATGTTATTCCATTTCAGAACTATGTAAGCTAAACAGCAGCCAATGCTCGGGAATAATCAGAACCCCAGCCCTCTCTCCAAAGGGTTCTTTTGAGACTGTTAACAAATAATCTGTGTTTTTCCATAACATACCATCTTTTATCATAGTACAGTTTCCCATCTTCTATTCGAGCTTCAAATCTCTGGGCTGGAGACTCCGCTGGTGTGGCAGGCAAGTGTTCAGGAGAGGACGGGGATGCTGAAGGAAGCAAAGATACATCAATGATTAAACGTATAACAAGCATGTGATCCAACAACTAACATGCTTTAACTGAAATGCTATGAAAAAGTGGTAATGATAATCATGATCATTAAGTCCCCAGGAGTGTAAAAATGAGAAGTCCACGAGATTCTTGTATATTACACCTAACTTGCTCATCAATGCAACCCTGTGAGGTAGACAAGGTGAAGGTTAACCTCACTGGACAGAGGAGAAATCGGGGATGCAGGCAAGCTAAGTGACTTGCCCAAGGAGCCACTGGAAGCTCAGAAGGGCAGGAATTAGGAAAATCTCTTGAAAATTTTAAATCGAAGTCATTTCTAGAACTGTTTATTATGACGTAAAGCAGGCTACTGCGTATGTAGAGTCAAGCTAATACAGTGCTAATAGCTACAGTGGGTTCAAAGGATCTAAACTCCCACACTTCCACAAGCCCCCCTCCCCACTGTGCCTTCAGAAACACGGGGCCTCTCTGAGGGCCACGGTGGGTCTCAGAAGAAAATTGTTTAGAGAAAAAAGAATCTTGTTTCCTTCCACAAGGCCTGGTGAGTGGATGGACATGAAAGCAATCCTGGTGCTTAAAACATAATAATGCCTTGCCTGTCCAGAATTCTATTTTGCAGCCTAGCACTGACTCTCAAGTGCCACTCTGGAAGGAACCACCGCAACCCTGGACTTTCCTCTTCTGTAAGCGAGACTGTGAGTCCCTCGCCAGAACTAGGCCACAAAGCGCCACAGGAACAAGGGTGCCCAGCACTTAACTCCACAAAGCAAGTAACACTGAAAAATCCTTCTGGTTTCATTTCCAGAAACGGAGGTGTACTTAAATCTTATGCCTGATGCCTACACAGAAGAAAACCTTTACCAGCCTATCAATCAAATGTCACTTTTACAAGAAATGAAGGAAAAAGTAAAAATAACTTTAATATAGCAGGGCTAAAAAAGAAAAAAAAAAAAAATCAAGGGAGGGAACACTTAAGGTTCCCTTCAGTTTTCATGATGACTTCTCTTAGGCAAATGATGAGCATTTTTATTTTTGAAAATTGTAACAATCCCCTGTCAAGTATAAGCACGCTTTCGCCACAACATGATAAAAAAAAAAAAAAAAAAGACTGCACAGATGCCAGGAACACAGTGCACTTACCTGGTCTCTTGGGTGACTTAAGCTGTAGGAAGAACAACAAGAAATCTTAGAGCAGATCACTTCAGATGCAACATAAAGTGTCAAAGGTATCAAAACGATTTAACAAGCAACATGTGAACCAACACAAGCCTAAGCTTTCAAATAAATCAAAAAAATCAAACTGTACCTTATTTAACGTTCTTAGATCCTCCATGATCTGTTCATCTGTTAACAAATAGTTTAGCTGGGGTGTTGAGAGTTAAAGGAACGTGTCTGAGAAGCATGGTTTCCAAGCAAGCAAAAATCAACAAAACCGTACCAGGATTTTAGGATTTATAGTGTGATTCTGTCCAATGCGGATTCTACAACTGTTTGCCTCCTGGGAGCTGCTGATTCTACTGAATGTCGTGGCACCCAAGTACATAAAAGAACTCCCAAATTTCTTTCAAACACCTCTAAGTCATTCAGTAAGTCCCAGAGTGAGAGCACAGGACACAGTACAAGGAGAACTTCCTCCTCAGTTCATTAAGTGCTTCTGTTCCAAAGATCTGAAGTCTTGCACATGCACACAGACGTGGGATTATTCTTCCCACATAACTTAAACTCTCAGTTGTGAAGACAAAGGAGCCTGAAGTTAGACCCTCTCTTGGTGGCAGACAACTGATTGATTTTGTATAAATGGCTACTTATCTTCTCAAAAGGACAGCAACAGAATTTTGCCATGTGTGCCCTGCTTGCCTGAAATCTCCTTTGCTTTAATTTAACAACAACTTGCATTCCACTGTTTTGGGGATACAGATAATGGGAGGTACAAAAGGCAGGTATTACTGGCCTTGCTTTACAAGTAGAAATAAAGGCACATGAAATCTGAGGTCGCCCCTGAATCTCCAAATGTTAAAACTAGGATGAACTTCCAGCATGAAGTGCCCTTCCAAATAACTGCTCCCTACAAACTCCTCCCACTAGAAGCAGCAGCAGAAACAAATGGCCATTCCCAGGGCACCTGGGTGGCTCAGTCAGTTGAGGAGCCGACTCTTGGTTTGGGCTCAGCTCTGACTTCAGAGTCATAGGATTAAGCCCCACGCTGGGCTCTATGCTTTGCACGGAGCCTGCTTGGGATTCTCTCTCCCTCGCCCACTGCCCCTCCTGCTTACGCTCATGCTTGCGCGCGCTCGCGCTCTCTCTCTCTCAAATAAATAAATCTAAAAAAAAAAATTTGGCTATTCCCTAGCCCAGGAATAAACACACATGCCTGCCAATCACATACAATTTCTGTAGGACAATGGCCATGTATATTCTAGCAAATGGGTACGCAAAGGATTCAACAGTCTTAAGAAAAAAAGCAATTAAGGTTTGATGCAAATGGATATCAGGAGCGGGTTTTCTCCTCTTGTCTGGGATGGGGACAGGATCATTTGGTCGCCTCCGCAACTTTCTGGTCATGATGGGTTTCACTTCCATAGAATCTGTGGCAAGAATTGAATGGGTAAATCTATCCAGCTCCCACTTGAAGTTAGTAAGAATTGCTGTACTATAAGAATATCTGCCCCACAGCCACCCAATCAGAACTGTTTTATTGGGAACATTTGGTTCACATGTGACCTAAGCCAGACACTCACATAAACATTGAAGCGGGGGGGACTATGACTGTGTTTAGAAGACTCAGACTGGCTGACCTAAGCGCACCCCTCTTGAAAATGCTGCCCAGCCGTGCAGTCTATCTGTGGAAGCATCTCTCCAGCATCCTGAAAACTAGGACTTTCCTCTTCTTCCCTCAAATTCAGAAGCCACAAAGTGGTGGGCTCTTGGGATCAGAAGGAACCTTTGGATCATCTAGGTCAACTAAATTCCTGCTGTTCGCATGGAGGGAGGGAGAGCTGAAGCACGCTTGTGCACAAGACTCAGAGAGGAGCCCGTGGCCTCAGTGCCGACATCTTTATAGAACGTGTTCGTTTACAAACTTTACTCTTTTGTTTTATAACCTCTTATAGCTACTTGACTATCAAGAATAATCTAATGAAGGCTCATAAAGTCTTTCATTCTTCTTGACTTCTCTCTGCAGTCTGACACTGTGGCTGACTCTCCTTGCTTTACTCTCCTGATCTGCTTCCTTGGGCTCCTTTCCACTGGTGCCCACTAGAGTCCAGTCCGGTTTCGGCCTGGGTCCCAATGAGCCTCCATCACCAATGCCAGTTCCCCTAACCTTCTGATGGCAACCTATACCCACTGACACCATCCACTCTCAACAACCCAAGTGGCCTCACTTCATGTCTCACCTCCCAGGGCTGCTTCCTCTCCCGTGTTTCAGGGGCATCACATCTGTCCATCTCGCCCCCCCCCATTGTGACTAATCTGCCATCCCCCAAATATCATATTCACCAGATCATGGACAGTTTTGCTGTTAAACCACCTCTGAACTCCATCTCCTCATCCCATTCTCACCTCCCTCACAGTGATCCCCCAAAGATGCAAATCAGATCATCCTACACATACCCCTTCTTATTCAATACTTTTATGGCCCATCACGCTCTACCAAAAAAAGGCCAAGTCTCTTTCTGGTCTTGCCCTTTCCTCATTCACACACACTCTCTCACTCAAAGTCACCTGCCTTACTATGCCCTCAAGTCTTGACATGCCGTCACCTCTGCCTGCCCCCCTCTTTTCTGCCCAGCATGCTCCTACACGGCATCCCTCGAGAGACAGCTTAACGCTCCCTGTCCCGTGATGGTTTCCAGAGTCACAGCATCTTCCAAGCAACCAGAGCAAATCTCTGTATGAAGTTCTTGCTAACAAGCCCTACACTGTGTGGGACATTTTCCCCAGAGACTCCTGAATTCCACCCCAGCACCTCACAATAGTTCAGACACACAGTAGGAGCTCTACAGGGTTTAGTGCAGAACGACTAGAGGAGGACAAGCTTGACGAGATCATTCATCACAACCATGCATGCTATCAGCACAGTAGACAGGATGGCCTTATGGACTTCAAAGGTAGCCCTCCCACCACAGCAAGGTGCACAATCCACGAGTACATAATAATCACATGCACAAAGTCAAAAAATACTTCTAGGTGTTGCTCTTAGAAAGGGAAATGGGCAACATTGATTTTTTTTTTTAACCCCCTGTAAGTGGAGGGAAAGTGATGAGAACCACAGACCTGATGAGTATTTGTAAAGGTGTACGTGGGAGTGGGGGCAGAATGAAGTAAGACAAACACACTTGCCCCTGAGAAAAAGTAAGGAGGGGAGACAGTTGTCGTCTCTACAATCTCTCACCCCCAGCCAAGATGGCACACTTCTCCAGTTACTTACTGGCCAGCAGGTGGGAATCCCTGCTGCAGCTGTGTGACCTAAGGCAGGCCATGTAAAATAAACATGTCTTTCTTCCTTAACTTTCTTCCTAAAACAGAATTATCAGTAATACCTGCCCCACAGGATGTGGGGAGGGTTACTGGAGATGATACCAGTAAGGCCGTAAGCACGGTGCCTGATGGAGCAAGAGCTCAATCGATGCTTGTTTTTATTATCGTGTCTACAGCCAGGAAAACACTATACAAAAATCTCTTTAAAAAGTCAAGGGGCAAACAGGTGAATGAAGTTACATACTTGATGATAACTGATGTCAGCTGTGAGGCTTTGCGACATTCATGCCTAATTCAGAAAACAAGGAGCGAAGGGAGCTCCCTCGACCCAAAGATCACTAGAGAAACAGCACCTGGCACATGAACATCACGGAATGTTCTGTCCACCAAAGACAATGCCCAATGTGCCCTGCCCCCTGGGCCGCTAAGTCTGGGCGGTGGAGAGGGTGGGCAATACATCATGGAAGTAAGCCAAGTAAAGGTACAGCTGAGAGAATGTGGGACTAACCCAGTCTAATCATGGCCAATAAGCTCAGAAAGTCGTAGCTGCATCACAGAGCAGAAAATGTAATCAAATTCTTTTTATGAAATAGTGAAAATTGATCCATTTTATTAGCCTAATCACCACAAAAAACTACAATTTTCATCCAAAAGATGACTTCCGTGAAGGAAGGTTCTGAAAACACCTCTGAAATGGACTGGCCTATTCCCACCACCATTCAGGAAGAGTGGGGAGCAGGCCTGGCTAGTGGTCCACGTGGAAGATGAACTCGTGGGGAAGACCAACATGTAAATATCACAGCCCCAAAACTACAGCAGATTACCTAATCCACTCATTTGCTCCAAATGCCTGAGACTAGATTTTTCACAGAGGAAAAGGATATCTGACTACCTGGGTCTGAGTCCACTTAGAAGGTCTACTTCTCATGAGAAGAGGCTGGCTGAGTTTATAATATCAGGGTCCTCAGAGTGTGGCCAGTGAGAGTCCCAAGGTGCCCAATCTGGGTCCACCACAAAAATCAAACTTCCGGAAGTGACACCCAGACCCTGGAGCACAGCACCCCCAGAGAAGGCACTTGAGTGGGACACCAGGTGGCCTCGAAGATGAGCCCAACATAACTCTGACTTAAATCAGAAAGCTTCTCAGAAAACCCAGACCCTTCGTGGGTCCAAGTGAACACCAAACACACCAGAGGCGGGGAATAGGAGACAGGAACACTGAAAAGTGCTCCTCTCCGAACCACCTCATCTATGTGACAATAGTGCAAATGCTTCCTGCTCTGCTCACTGGTAAGGCCAGCAGGAACAGCCACACCTGATAGACACAGGCACTCTCCAGGTAGCACAGGGCATGTTGGCTCTGAAACGGGAGTGCAGGCTGAATCAGTGCTGGGCAGAGCCATTACAGCTTCGTCCCTTTGGAGACATATTCCCGATAACATTAATTACCTGCAATTACTATACAATTACCACTTCCCTGCTGGCCTTGGGTTCCACACTTCTCTGGGCCTAGCCATTCACTCCAACAGCTTACGGGTCTACAGCACATAGATGCAGTAAAAGCTTCACGTGACTTTAACTATTAAAACCAAGTATTTGTTTAGCCACTGAAAAAGTGAGTGATTCAAAGGCGCATTTTTTTTTTTTTTAAAGATTTTATTTATTTCTTTGACAGAGAGAAACACAGCCAGAGAGGGAACACAAGCAGAGGAACTGAGAGAGGGAGAAGCAGGCTTCCCGCCGAGCAGGGAGCCCGATGCGGGACTCGATCCCGGGTCTCCGGGATCATGACCTGAGCCGAAGGCAGTCGCTTAACCAACTGAGCCACCCAGGCACCCCACAAAGGAACATTCTTAAGACAAAAAATATTGGGGCACCTGGGCGATGCAGTCAGTTGAACATCTGACTCTTGGTTTCTGTTTGGGTCATGAGCCAGAGCCCTGAGCTGCACTCCATGCTCAGCAGGGAATCTACTTGAGTTTCTCTCCCTCTGCTCCTCCCCCGGACCCCTATGCTGGTGGGCGCTCTCTTTAAAAAAAAAAAAAAAAAAAAAAAAAACACCTCAGTGTAACCTCTGTAGCAGATGGGCAATAACCCCCAAACCAGAAGCAGTGCAACAGAGGGTGAGCCTGGTGGCCCACAACAAGCCCAGCACACCCAGGCCCCTCTCTAAGGGGCTGGCAGGCTCATCAGCATCAGGAATGGCCGCTCGGGGTGCCCAGAGGTGAGAGAAAAGCAAGGTCAGGTCTTCGGTGACCAACCCGGGTAGGAACGAAAGGCCCCATCTCCCTCAGGACAAAGATCTCCAGAGAATAAGGACAGAGTTAAGAGTGTGAACGGCCTCTGCACCCTGAAAACACCTAGATTCCACAACAGCGGCACCAGCGAAGACCATCTTGGTGACAAGCCCGCTCCACCCAAAATCCAGGTCAGCTCTTCCACTCTCCCCGCCGCTCTCTGTGTAGGGCCTCTTCCCATTGCCTGGACTTCCAGCGCTCCCGCTCACTGGCATCTGTTCCTCATTGTGTGAAACCACCCTGCATCAGTACGACCACACAGACCTAGGCAAGGTTTTACAATCAGTAAAAATACGCCTGAGAAATCTCCACCTTCATTTAGGAGCATGGTCTGTGGACACCGCCTTATACTCGGCAAGACAAGGAAGCTGTGTCAGTCTTGTAACTACCAGAATATCAGCTCCTTGAGGACACAGACCTTACCTATTAGCCTCATTTTATGAATCACTCAGTAGCACCTGAACCCACAGTACTTCCACAGCAGAGTGTCAGTACCACGTGGTAGTTAAGGCCAATTGTGGCTTATGCACTGTCACACTGGGGCACTCTGAACAAATGCCTGATCCCTGAGGCTGCTTTGCCCAGTCACGTCAAAGGGTGAAGCACCAGTCCCTAAGTTCTTGCTCTGTGTACCAGCTGCTCTCTGAGGCACCTTATAGGCACCATCTCACCCCATCTTCGCACCAAACCTCCAAAGTAGATTCTACCATCTCCTTCCTAAATAAGAAAACCCCAGAGCACGGAACCAAGTTCATGACAAGGCCAGGATTCATCCGCATCTATCAGCCTAACAAGGCAATTCTAATATTTTTATGTAATGCCTGGCTCAATATAAGTACTCATTATAGGGCGCCTGGGTGGCTCAGTTGGTTAAGCGACTGCCTTCGGCTCAGGTCATGATCCCAGAGACCCAGGATCGAGTCCCACATCGGGCTCCCTGCTCGGCGGGAAGCCTGCTTCTCCCTCTCTCACTCCCCCTGCTTGTGTTCCCTCTCTGGCTGTATTTCTCTCTGTCAAATAAATAAAATCTTTAAAAAAAAAAAAAGTACTCATTATAACTACTCATGGCTTCAGCTATGAATCCACATATCTTCTAAGGAAAGTCACAGGCTTGATGAGGTCCTGAGGGTTGGAAGATGCCCCAGTGAGGAAAAAATTTACAGAGAAAAATGAAGTAGTGGTTGGTGGGCTGTTGAGACAAAGGAGAAAGGGGAACTGTCCTCCAACAGGAAGAAGGCAAATGGATGAAGAATGATAAAGCTCCGCACACCTGACAGCTCATTAAGTTCACACTGATTAACTGGGTTACTTATCACCTTGGCCTCAACACAGAGAAAGCGCACACTCAGGTAATTCCACCTATACCCTCACTGCTCAAAGTGTGGCTCAGCTAACAGCATCCGCAGCCCTGGGAGGTGGTCAGAAATCCAAGATCGCAGGCTCACTCCAAGATTGTCAGACTCACTGAAGCAGCAGCTGCGTGTCATCAAGACCCCCAGCTGACTCACACACCCCCCCAAGCTGGGGGAGCACTGACCAAGAATTCACCCCACTCTCCTTACTGACAGGACACCTTTCTACCCGCACAACCGGCTGTCCTAAGCTCTTCTCAAGCGGTGTGGGCAGCGGACAGAACCTCCCACCAATTCCCAGAGAGTCGGCAAATGCTTTCAGTCCTGTTCGGACACAGCAGATCACTTGATCTCCCCATTCCCAATAGGTTATTTGGTCTAAGCTTCCCGTCAGACTCTGAACACCCAACATTGTTTTTCGAGAGATCTGCGTGTTGAACCAGAAGAGATTTTAAGAAGTATCTTTCCCGGGCAGGGCTAGGCAACACTGATATTGGGCATCAATCCACAAAGGTGAAATAAGTCACTCAATGAGAGGAATGAAATCAGGCCTTTAATCCAGCACCATAGCAGCACCATCTGTGGAAACGCTAATTATCCTTCCAGCTCCACTGCCTTTTCTTCCAGCACTCTATCATTACCTTGGCACAGCTTTCCATACCAACGGTACCAAATGGCTTGAGGAAGGACATCGGTACCTTTAATGCCCATGGCTAGCTTTAAGCACTTGTGTAATCTATTTTACTGCACTACAAATGACTTCCCTGCGTTTATTTGTCTTTTCTCCCCTGGCAGGTTCAGCCTCCAGTCACTGGGGAAGCCTCCTGTCCTGGTTTGGATTCTGGAGGCAAAACGTCTCGGCCAAACAATGTCTACTGCTTGTCAATAATCAGGATGCCAAATCACAGGTAAGGTGATGACATCCTTCCCTGCAGATGGGAAGGGAGCAGCTATAAACTGACAATGTTTCCCACTAGCCTAATGAAGACTCCTGAACATCTGGTGGCTCTAGCAGAGAGCGATGAGGCATTGAGGCCAGAAACAGCCACCGTCAAAGAAAATGGTGCACGGGTCAGAAAAGAGGCAGGCAGACTGTTACCGAGCAAGGCCGCACAGTATGAGCGGTCTCAGCACCAACGCGGGGCCCCAAGAACAAGACAGTGCTGTCTGAAGATGCTGTTTTAGCATCCACTCTCACCGAAAGAACATTTCTAAGCCGCTTTCAGAGGCCTTCAAGGAATTAATTCCTTCTACCAAGTCTTTCAAGGAGAGAGAAACCAGAAGAGAGATTTTTCAAGAATCACCACCCCCCCATCCACTTCAGACACACCACATTCTCCCAGGTACCTCATGGGGGTTGGGGCCAGAAGCTTATGTCAACTGAAGGGCCATGCTGGGTCACGGCACCAGAACTACAGAAGGGGAAATGCTACTTTGCAATTGTTACCTTTTAAGTCCACCTGCAAGGACTTAAATCTGAAAACAGTGCATCTGTTATGGACCTCTACTAAAATGAGACACGCCAGGGCCAGAGCCCCTTCGGCACATGGTGAGAGTGAAATGTGAGGGTGTGCAGAAGGCATGCTCACGTAGCCAGGTGACAAACTCACCTCTGACTTCTCGCAGCATTCGCTAACAGAAATTTTGCCAAGTTCCAAAATATCTAGTTCAAGCCACTTCCCGCCCTGTATCCTTCTAGGATTCATCAGTCTACATATGGCAACAGAAAGCCCATACTGCTTCTCCCTTAAACTTGCCTACACCCTGCTGAAGTCCCATATGCGGATCACTAAAAACTAGAAGGCAAGGGAAGGACTGGCACAGAGTCTAATGTAACTTTACTACCTTTATAGGAACCTAGTGCAGTTCAGCTTACTCCTGCCAAATTTGTACCAACTCTGTCTGAAATGCTCACAGTTAATACCTGGGAAGGGATCTAAGCGCATAGATGATACAGTCTAATGCCTCTGTTCTCACATCTGGGTCAAAGGGAAAAAATGCCTTTTCTGTAATTAAGGCAAACTGAAAAATACAAAGCAAAAAGATTCCTACCACCCCAGAGGGACGCGGATGAGTCATCCGTGAATGGCAGCTGACCCAGGAATTAAAGCTCAAGCCAGCAGCCACAGCCACGACTAAAGGTCTACCACTTATTCAACACCTGTTACACACAGGGCATTGTGCTAAGTACTCACATTTCTGACCACAATCATGTGAGACAAGGTCTGACCAGCCCCCATTTTATAGAGGGGGAAATAGGCTCAGAGACATTCAGGGGCTTGACGGAAGTCACAAAGCCAATACCACACAGAGCTAGAACTCTGAGCCGTTGGGTCAAAGCCCACCCTCCTTCCGGCTCGCTCTGCTTGGAGAAGGAACTGAAGCAGAACAGAGGAGGGACAACAGCACCCCTCTGGGCCCAGGATCCTGCTCTGGGGTGCGTTCATACCTCCCGTCAGCTCCATAGTCAGCTTTTCATTTTCAATCATTTTCTTCTTCTCTTCTAGCTCAGCAATGAGGTTCTCTTTCAGCTCCACCTTCTTGTCTTCAAATTCTTTCACCGCTGCCTTCTTTTCTTTAATGTAGTTTCTCTCCACCTGTTCAGTCTGAGCAAAAGAGAAACACAGGCTAGCGCTCCACGGGGCCCTTCCAACCAGAGCTCCAACTCCAAGCCTGACTCTGCACTCAAGAACCCAGAAAACCCCTTTACGAGAAATGTGGGACGGCGGCACTCACACGTGCACTGGCAGTAAACGGGATGTCTGGGAGCAAGTTTCCCAACAAATGCATAAAATTGAATCATACGACTTCTGCTTGTCTTTACAAGCATACCCCGCCTGCATCTCACTATTTCCTCTCTTCCACCTCTTACAACGCAGGGCTTCTAAGTTAAATAAAACTTAAAAGACTATCAAACTCTTTTAAAGCCACAATTTTGAAGGAAAATAGTACATTCCAGATGAAATACCTACATTCAAAATTAACTGCAATTACAAAATACTGAGTCAAGATGGCCCAAGTTACTATATTTGTTGACATGTATACCAAGATAAAGATCATAAAGCTAGAATAGATCATCTATTAGGTACCTGGACCCTCAAGTACTCAAACAGTAAAGTACTAAATAAAAAGTGTTCATTTTTTAAACCTCACCATCATATTAAGAACAGGGAGGCTGTTGTTGGTGAGCTACAGCTGTGGATCACATAGTCCTTCGGGCTTCAACTACGTGTGCTGCATTGACTTCAGTAGAAAAATGGTTTCTGAGAGCGTGCTCTGTTAAAGCATGCCCTTCTCGCACTCCTGGGTGGCTCTGATAAAGACAGGACCCCCCCCCCCCCCCCCGCACACACACATACAGCCTAGCCACCCCAGGAAGAGATCATCATCCAAGTCTCAGGCTCCCATCTCTGCACCACCGACTGTGCTTCACAAAGAGCCAAAACTCAGATGTCTGCCCACGAAAAGGAAAAATGTTAAATCCATCTTTCCTACGGACCCAGATAGCTTCAGCTGTAAAACTGAACCACTGAGCCAATTTAGAGGCTGGGCTGGGTCAAGGACCAATATAACACATTATTAGACTATTATAATTCAGACCTACTCCCAGATGGCTTTAACGTGAGAGTAAAGTCAACAAGAAAGCAGTGAGAGGTGAGTACCCCCTAGTGCCCTATGATAAGCACAGGCTGCCCAACCTACAAATGAATAAATGGGAATTTCTACATTGAGACCCAAAATGTCCTTTAGTCAAACAGAACAGTGCCAAAGGCTTGCAGCTGGGGGCTTAACTGCCCATTTGGTGACAGAAGGAAAGGTTCTCTGGATTGGGAAAGCTGGATTCGATCTCAGAAAGGGCCTCAACTCCAGAAGATCCAAGGTACTTACTTCCAGCTGCAGGAAGAGCTCTGCAAGAGATAAAACATGCAATCAGATTCACTAGGCCATGTCACCTTTCTCGACAGTGATGGTAGGATTCATTTAGAGGCAGTAGCTGCTTTCTGAAAGCACAGTTACACAGAGCAAATGTTCCCATCAGTAAAGTATTGATATACATGAAGGGGAAGGATGGAAGAAGCACTCGTGTCTAGTTAAAATTTGGCCCTGAACAGAATCACTTCCCACAGCAGGAACCAAACTACCCCAGCAAAATAACACTGAATGTTCTTTCACTCAGCACCTACCTTCCAAGAGTCCCACGGGGCAGGATGGGTCAGGAAGGAACAACGCAATTACTCCAGAAGGAGAGTCAACATTAATGTTTTAAAGCACGTGTGAAGGGGTCTGTGTGGCAAGGAGGGACAGTCCCAGAGAACTCAGAGGGAAGAGGTTCTGAGCACCCTCCCGGGGGGTTCTTCACTGGCCAAGCCCCTTTGTCTGGCTGCGCCTCCATGGCAAGGTCCTCTGGGTCTGAGTGCAATTCCAAGCTTCAGAGCTAATACAGCCTTTCCTGAAGTCTCTTCATTCACCGACCACCTCTACACAGGTCCAAGTAGCCACCGAGAGCGGTCAACAGCTTCTTTATCACCCACTGTGTGCAGCTGGTTAGCAACGGTTCACCCAGCAGCTCTCCCCACCACTAGATTATAAGCCTCTCTAGAGTCAGTCCTTTGAACAAAATACGTCCATGGCATCTCCTCTGTTCTGGGTGATGGTGGAGCTCTCACCTGCACCACGAAGACTGCTCATGAAGCAACAACTCCAAGGGGCGCCGTTTCCATTGTACCACGGTTTCCTTCACAAGTGTCATAAAGCCTATGGATCTCTTTCCTCGTAAAACACCACCTATCCATAGTCATGTGTGATTTCACAGAAGTCCGAGTTTCAGGACTCCAGATTAAGAATTCATATCTCAATGAACAGACCTTATTAAATGTTAAAGATGTTAAAAAGAAATTTAACTGAGGAGGGGTGCCTGATAGGTCAGTCAGTGGAGCACAGGACTCTTAATCTTGGGGTTTTGAGTTCAAGCCCCACGCTAGGCATGGAGCCTACTTTAAAAAGAAAAAAAAAGAAAAAAAAAAGAGGAAAAAGAAATTTAACGGAGGAAAGGCACAAGCCACTCATTCTTTTCTAATATCCAGAAGCCCTGTCATTCTGGCCCTGGGAACAGCTGAGCACATGAACTTGGGCACACCCAGCCCAGCCCAACACACTCACTCCCACGAGTGCTTTAGATGCACAAACGAACTTGATGCATCGATTATGTGCCATTCTTAGTAACTACCCCTGCACCAAGGCAAACTGGCAATCAGCTCTTGGAGCTGCTAGTCATGGTTTGAGCTATAACAGCCAGCCACCAACACAACAGGAACAGGTGGGTTAGCTCTGCGAGAATGCGCCCTTTAAGGCTCAAGCTGGGACAGACTTCGGAGTTCTTCAGTATTCGTGGAGGGGGAGGGGGGCAGAGGACAGAAAAATGTTTCTGAAAGAACATGCAAGAACAGGATCAAGAGTGGAACTAAGGAAATCCACTCAATACTCACAGTGTAGTTCTAGCTGCGGAAAAATGGCTCATGTATATTTACTTTCCTTATTTGCATCTGAAACCAGTTCCATGAGGTTATTTGTACTTCCCCCTACAGATGGGGAACCTGAGGCTCCAAAAGCAAAACCTGCTTCCAGGCACAAGATCTAAGGTGCAGAGAGGAGACGTAAACCTAGGCTCTCACCTCTCCATGGTGCACCTCCTTTCCCTGCTACAGGGGAACACTGGCAAGAAGGCAGGGGATTGCCCAGATGTCCCAAGGAGATGTCTCAGGAATTCAGATCGCAGCAGGGGTAACCTCAAGGGCAGCCAGGACAGGGGTGTACATACGGCTGTTATTTCCACTTTCCCAGTGCCTCCCATGCCCTTCAGCTCCTCTTCTGCCTATTGGTGTACATGGGACATCTACTCCCCAGAAGAGGAGAAAGTTCCACCAATGGGAAGCTGGGAAGACACCAGCTCAGAAAGCGAGAGGACAGCAGGCTGAGGAATGGCACCCAGACCTCGTCAGAAAAGCCAGCACTACTCTCACCACTGCAGACACCAGGCTGGCATTCAAAATGCTGGCTCGCAAGGAGCTTCCAAATCGAACACTTCTGACACACTTCCTGTAAGCCCAGGAATCTGTGTTTACACACTCTGAACAGACATCACCTCTTACTTTTTGCACGATTATTTACCTCAGAATATTCTTAACTTTTTCTATGTTTGGATGGCTTTTGTCAAGAAAATCACACATTTCCTAAAATCAAGGACAACGTGTTCCACTATTTCATGTTGCTCAGAGCTTAGCTGTAGCAGGTGCTCAACAAATTCTTAGTGAATGAATACATTTGCTGTGTACAACAAACCAAAGCCATGCTCTTCCCTTGAATGCTTATAATACCTGAGAAGAAAAAGGGAAAACCTCTTCCTTCAGGAGCAGAGGATACCAGAAGAAACAATCTTCAAGCAAGAGTGAAACAGGCTACAATTCTTTCCCACGTACCTCCTCTGATGCTCTGCTCAGGCAGCAATACAAACATGAGAAAGAATGTGTAAGACCACTTACCCCGGGGGAACCAGGGAGCCTAAGTGTATGGACTACCACTAGTAAAGCTCAACTACAGACCATTCATTGGCCACTGGAAAAGAGATGAGTCAGTTTTCTACAACTGTGGCTTTGGAGTCTCTCTTCCCCAAAACCCTCCCCTCCACCATATCTGAGAACATATGCATTGCATTTTAGACAATAGGTCTTATGGCCACATTACACTGATGACCAGCAAAAGAACACCTAAAGGTGATTTACTCCCACATAAGACAAAGCCTCACCTGCATTTCGGATCCTCTCTTTGTACTGCTGATCTAGTTTTTTCATCCTCTTCTGATATTCCTGTAATGTACCTGATTTTGAGATTTACAAAATAAAACGTTACTTTGAAAATCAATCCGCTCTACATTTCATTTCCTAAAATTGCCTGGCAGTTAACTGGGTTTTTTTTTTTTTTTTTTTTTTAAGATTTTATTTATTTGACAGAGAGAAACACAGCCAGAGAGGGAACACAAGCAGCAGGAGTGAGAGAGGGAGAAGCAGGCTTCCTGCTGAGCAGGCAGCCCAATGCTGGGCTCGATCCCGGACTCCGGGATCATGACCTGAGCTGAAGGCAGAGGCTTAACCACTGAGCCACCCAGGCGCCCCAAGCAGTTAACTGTTTTAATACCATCAGAGTACATAAAACACAAACCAGGAAAAGGCATGTGCAAACAGAGCTAACCAGACTCTGATTCTCAACCAAGGCCCATAGCAGAAATCACCCCACCTAGTGGATTAAGAATCTGTAGCAAGTAATGAGGAGTAGAAAGGTAATAGACTTCCTCAAGTGATTCTGATTACCTGCTGCTACAGTTTGAGTCAATGGGCCTCCCTTTTCAGAAAAAAGCTCATTCTCTCAGTAAGGCCCAGATCATATCTCTGCAATGGTAAAAAGGTCCACTGTCCAATACGGGAGCCACTAGTCATACATAGCTATTGAGCACCTGAAATGTAGCAAGTGCACTGAAGAACTGAAATACAATTTTATTTAATTAAACTTAAATACCCACACACAGTGACAATTCTGAAAAGCTCAGGTATAGATTTTCACCAAATGTCTACTCATGTCATTGCTTTTCTAAAAGTGAATTACGAGGGTCACAATGTGAGAAGTGTTTCCTGATCATAATGCATTAGTAGGGTATATTAATGGTATCTTTTTCAAAATCCCTCACTCAACCATGCCAGGTAGCCCTACAGACTTGCTAGAGCAAAATGTATTTCCTTCTCTGGTAATACTTCCATTATTAAGGAAAGGGAAAAAAAAAAAAAAACAGAAATAAAGCAAAGATGTATAAATGCAACTCATAGGAACCTTTCTTCACTAGTTAGAGGAAAACAATGTCAGATGGGCTAGTTCAGACAATATAAGGACCCAGAAATAGCATTGGACAAGATACAATCCACTTTTTTAAATTTTTTTTTTTTTAAGATTTTATGTATTTGACAGAGAGAAGCACAGCCAGAGAGGGAACACAAGCAGGGGGAGTGAGAGAGGGAGAAGCAGGCTTCCCGCCGAGCAGGGAGCCCAATGCGGGGCCCGATCCCAGGTTTCCGGGATCATGACCCGAGCCGAAGGCAGTCGCCCAACCAACTGAGCCACCCAGGCGCCCCAAGATACAATCCACTTTTAATTCACCAAGCAAACAACAGAGAATACAATAAGGCTAATCCACAGCTCATCAGCATTTAGTTTAGAAAAAAATGGCACAATTTCATGTATTTTTTGGCAACAACATCTCTTTCTAGCTTTAGGCTCACAGTGGTTTTCAGCTCATACTCTTTAGAAGGCCCTAAGTGACAGTTCAAAAATGTTTGAAAATCACCACTCTCCTGACAGCAGAAGATAGCAAAATGCATACTGGATAGCTGAAGAAAACCAGACCAAATTTTGAATCACTCCCCACAGGGGACTGAAATACACAGATTTCAAAGACTTCCAATACCAAGTGTATTTATAAATGAAGGGTTAAAAGACACACCAACCTTCTTGCAGCTGTTGCAACTGTCTCTTGAGAGATGCCAGTTTATCTTGATACATCCTGTAAAGAATCACAATGAAAGCCACACTGAAAGACAAAAACATTCAATACTCGATTCCAAAATAATCTACACACAAGAATTACCTAGGTTGTTATGGGAATGTCATTAATGTTCTTTAGGAGACAGAGAAAACTGAAGTATGCCAGCTGTTTTAAAATGTGCCAACAGCTAGGGGCGCCTGGGTGGCTCAGTCGTTAAGCGTCTGCCTTCAGCTCAGGTCATGATCCAGGAGTCTCAGGATCGAGCCCCGCATTGGGCTCTTTGTTCGGCAGGAAGCCTGCTTTTCCCTCTCTCACTCCCCCTGCTTGTGTTCCCTCTCTAGCTGTGTTTCTCTCTGTCAAATAAATAAATAAAATCTTAAAAAAAAAAAAAAAGTGCCAGCAGCTAAAGGGATCGGAAAGGAACAAGGATTCGGTGTTCTTGTATCATATCCCAATTCTGTCAATTCTCCTGAAATACCTCACCTTTAGAGAATCAGTCTGAAATATGTCTACAGTCTACAAATGTCAGTCTACAAATGAAGACATGCAGATTTTAATAAGTGACAATGATAAATTGCCAAAAAGATGAAAAGAAAAATCAAAAGTGTGATGTCGTTTTCTTATGGATTTGGCAGTATCAATAACATATACAAAAAAATGTAACAAAGGCATTAAACGCAGCAGCTCTTATAGCAACTCTGCAATTAGATTATAAATTCCCAATGAGTAAGATTATGCCTTTGGCACTTTTTTTCTACGTAAGTAGTGTAGCTGCGTAAGCACCAAGTTAATAAACTTTCATGTCATTTTTTAAAAGCGTTACTCTTTTAGGATCAGAGAAATAATAGTTATTCAGTAGCAAAAGTTACAATGCAGGATTTATTTGCAGCCCCAGCTGGATAAGAACACACAGCACACACAAAGCAAAAAAGCGCCTAGCCTATTATTCCCTCCCCTCCCCAAACAAAATGGATTATAAGCAATTATACACTCTGACTTGTCTGTTTGAATGGTGGATTCCACAAGCAAATCTTATTTCAACAGTATTTTTGCATCTATTTGAAAAACACCCCCAATTTTACACCAACAAAAACAAGATCTGCAACCAAAATGAACACTATCCAACAAGTACGGGAAGAGCTTTCTGACTGCTCAAGCAAGGGCTGTAAATACACCTGAACTGTTAACACAGACTGAGGAAAGAGTAGGCAGAATCTGGGAATTACACACGAGGTCTGGTTTAAAAAAAAAAAAAAAAAAAAAAAAAAAAAAAATCAATGAGATTTCTGATGTACTCTCAACACTCGTCTTGAATCACACAATGCATTCAATTTTTATCAAGAATTTTCCTGTATCCAGTATTGAGGCACATTCAATTAAAATATGATCTCAAAAGAATGCTTATACATGCCGAACAGAGGACACAGATGTACAAACTGCACACAATCAGTATTTGGAACCCAGTGTGTTCAATTTTCCACCACACAGAATGCAGTAAACAATGTCTCTGACTTCTGAGTCTGCCTTTGAAAGGGACTATTAACAGACTGAGAAAATAAACAAGCAAAACAAATCCAGATTTGAGAAGAGGAAAAGTATGTGGAAATGGTTCAAGGTAAATCGGTAAAAAGCCTGAAGAGAATAAAATAAAAATAAAGAGCAAGCATAGTTTCAGGAATGAAGCTGTGAGGAAAATCATGAATTATTAAAGTAATCCTTCTTTATTCAGCGTTGGTGGAATTTAGCTGAACTACCCTTTTGGGTTCCAGAGTTTGAAAAGGATAACACAATCCAGAGGATGGTCACGAAACCACTTGCAAAATAGGACCTATAAAAAAAATGAACGTGGGTCATCTGGTTTAAAGATAAAAGAATTTAAAGTCAAATCAAGATCCTCAAAACACAGTCAACAAATACTTCTGGGATCTATTTTATACAGTCCTGCATCTGTGTTTACAATAAAAGCCAGTGGTCCTTGGGGGCACCTAGGTGGCTGAGTTGGTTAAGCAACTGCCTTTGGCTCAGGTCATGGTCCCGAAGACCCGAGATCAAGCCTCACATCAGGCTCCCTGCTCCGCGGGAAGCCTGCTTCTCCCTCTCTCACTCCCCTCTGTCGCTTGTGTTCCCTCTCCCGCTGTGTTTCTGTCAAATAAATAAAAATCTTAAAAAAAAAAAAGCCAGTGGTTCTCGTTCTTCTCGCCACAGTTAGAGAAGGCTTTGGCAGGGATGTGTGACCCGTGGAAAGGACACTGCAGCAGTAGTCAGGAGCCCTTGCTCTCCAGGCAGCCAGCACACCATTAGCTCTCAGTGGGATCAGCCCCACCTGAGAACCAAACAGCTACGACACACCTTTATTCTGAGTAGTGGTTTTCACATTTAAACAAAAACACTAAGAACTGGGAAACAGCTCTCTCCTGATAAGTGGCCTTATTTCCCTGGGATAATTTCCTTCAAGGTTCTTCCTAGCCAATGCTCAGAAGATTCTTTTAACGGGAAGACCAATAATACATGACAATTTTTTTTTAAAAAAAAAGATTTTATTTATTTGACAGAAAGAGAGAGATCACAAGTAGGCAGAGAGGCAGGCAGAGAGGAGGAAGCAGGCTCCCTGCCTGCTGAGCAGAGAGCCCGATGCAGCCTCGATCCCAGGACCCTGAGATGATGACCTGAGCGAAGGCAGAGGCTTAACCCACTGAGCCACCCAGGCGCCCTAGACGTGACAAATTTAAAGGGGGAAGCTGCACACATACACTGGACTTTGGAAGCTCTATGGTCAAAACCATACACGCAAAGTCACTGTCCAGATCTCCTTGTCAATTCTGTAGTCCAAAGAAGAAACAGAAGAATCATACTCACTGTTCCTTCATTTCGACATAGTCTTCTTCATCATGCTTTGCCAGGTCAGTTTCACTAGCATCTTCGGTGTCTAAATAAAATCAGGGAAGCAAGGTTTGTTAAGATCATAATTCATAAAGTTGGTATCACCT